>JAKTZD010000139.1:0-16802 GCA_030564765.1 Saccharomycopsis sp. NRRL Y-5750
AACGTAGGGATCTCGCGGAGAAGAGCCTTCTCTACCTCCTTATCCATTTCTGTTGGTCCAGTTGCTTTATCCTTATCCTTGTTATCCATTTTGCTTTCTGATATCTAATGTCCTATATCGTTGTGAGCGCTACCAAGTGTAATGTCCGTATAAGTATGAAGTCCTTGAGCCTTCACGTGAATACAATATATGAAATATTATAAGACTTATATTCATCCAAACTTCGCTGATCCTTCTAACTCTAACTACTTTCCAACTTCATCTCTTTTCCTTTACAAAAAGGCAAACAGATACTCTTTTATATAATTCCCCGTCGTAGTTCGCATGTCCCGACTCCGGGTGTCCTTTGTTATTGTATAGACAATAATACGACCTATCCTTGCTATCGTTCTTATACTTGTATACTCTTTTCCAGTACTAACCGCATTCGTTCAAGTGTAAACAAACATGTTGACGTCTTCTCGACGTCACCGTATTATTATTACAACTTTCAAGTTCAAGTTACAGTGGCCGAGTGGTTAAGGCGCCGCCCACAGAAAAGACATTTGTTTGTCAAGTTTTGTAAGGCGCTGGGTTTATCCTTCGCAGGTTCGAATCCTGTCTGTAACGTTATTTTTTTGCCCTTTTTTTATTTTTTTATTTTTGTTCTTTTTTCCCTTTTCCATACAACGTTCACAAAAGCCATTGCAGACTCCCTTTGTGTCTCTATTTAGAACCATAAGATTGTTTTTGACGTTCGGCTGAGAGTTTACGCACTGTTGTAACATTCATATACACGAGGTAATAACCTCGTATCAAATCGATATGGACCATTTGCTTTTGGTATGTACATTGAAACGCTTGTGATCGTTGTAAGAACATGTTAATAAGCAACTTCTAGAAAATATTGTGATTATACGGCCTGCAAGTCAAAGTCATTGTAAGTTTTTACATATCTGATGGGTAAAGACTCACTCTTAATACTGTATTTTCTTATGCTATACAGTCATCAAAGAATTTAGCGAGAAAGTTTATAGCATATATTATCTATGATATCAAAGACCTTGTCGATCTTTTCGTACGGAATGACAAACCACTCTTTATGTAAGGCCACCTTACCCTCTGAGTCGTTTCTGGTGCAGTTTTCACAAATGACCTCAACATTACCGTATTTCCGCCGAAGAGTAGCATGAATTTGCTTCTCGATCAACGATAGATTCTTTTTGCAGCTGAAGCCTCGCTCGCTATCACTGTATGTCTTGAATTGCAAGAGACTTGATGAAAAGTTCTCGTTCAAGCTCATTTTTTTAAAGAGGTAGTTTAGCAAAATGGTCGAGCTCTTGAAGTTTTTGGGCTCTACAATCGTCAATGCGTGATTGCATTGCTTTCTCCATTGGTTTATTCTGTGGATGACTGTTTTTGTAGTTAAACCCACCTTGAGTAAAATGTGCTTCTTAGGGCTAAAAGTCTTCCATTGCTGCGTTTTTGAGTCCATTACCTTGATATCTATCCAGTCGAATGTCTCGCCTTTGTTTCTGCGCATCATTTTTCTAAGAAGGTCAGTTAACGTATAGATATATATGAAGCCTTTATCCAGATTATGAGGGTTCGGAGCACCTTCTGACGCAACATTTGGATTGCTTGAAAGGTGAACCTGGTAATGTACCTGAGTAGTAGAAGTCATAGTGCTAGTTGTGATTTTTCCGTGAGTAGCACTAACTTTGGTCTGCTGCAGCACAGAGGTCACACCTCCGTGGTAATGACAGAATTTCGCACCTTCGTGTATCCGAATTTTACATCGCTCGCCTTTCTTTGTGACTCCCGAGCACTGGGGCATCTTATAGTAATTTACTGCTTTGTGCTATTTGATGCCTATCAGTAGCCTTGTATTTACCTCTTGGATGATTTTGTTTACGTTTTGGGTCTGTTTTTCTTAGGCCTGAGCGTTGGGATAATTTGTGTTTTCGCATCAAATTACTATTATTATGGACCGTCAGAATGGATCAATGGGGTCTCTATAGGGCTCATCTCGGGCCAACAGGTAACAAGACACCCAGTTAACTGAATATGTATGGGATGTATTCTTCACGAGGAAGCACATAGGCATTAGAGATGAAAAGTAGTCGATCACCATACACAAGTGTCCTTCAGAAAAGCATGAACTCAGTCATGCGCGATGACGTATATGCCTGCGCATGACAGAAGATCATCGCACAGTTTGTTTTCTTACTTCAAAAGTGCGAGTCTAAATATTTATTAGGGGATGCTCCACTGTGTTGCTGTGGGGGACGAAAGAAAAGGTCATAATTACAGCAATACACGCCAGGGAAATAAAGAGACGATGCAAGCCTTTCTTTGTCTTGTTCAATTTATATTGGCACTAACGATAGCAACATCGACAAGCACCGATGGGGATAGTAACAAAGGAAAACTAAAAGTTGCAGTGATTGGAGCGGGAGCAGGAGGTTCGAGTTTCGCTTATTACTTGCATAAGTATACCGGGGACGATGCTTTTGAGGTGGACGTCTATGAAAAAAGCTCTTATGTTGGCGGCCGCTCAACCACAGTGTATCCCTACAATAATTCCCAATATCCGTTGATCGAGATCGGGGCAACCATCTTTATCGACTCCAATAAAATTCTCTACCACAATGCGTTTGAAATCTTCAGATTTTCTCCTAAAGACTACCACAACGATAACTTCTCATCCTCAGGGATCTGGGACGGCTCCCAGTTTATCTACATCGATGCCTCTTCGTCTTCCGGTGGCGAGGGTCTTCGTGGAAAATTGGCCTCTATTATCAACAATGTGAGACTTGTGGTCAAATACAAATTTGCTCCTTTACGGCTCAAGAGATTGACTGACAGATACTTGAAAGTGTTTCTCAAAACATTCTACTCGAGCTCCTTTCCGTTTATCTCCTTGGATTTCCTTACGGTAAGCACAGGTTTGAGCGAAGTAACAGGCCTGTATGCGCTTGATTTTGTAAACGGTAACAATATATACGAAAAATTCAGCTTGGAGATATTCCAGGCCATTGTTCGCGGAAACTATGTCCAGAACTTGAACCAGGTGCACGCTTTGTCAGCATTAGTATGCTTTGCGACCGAGGCTAAACTTTACCAGATCGACGGAGGCAATTGGCGGCTTTTCGATGAGTTTATCAGAGAATCAGGGGCTGACCTTCGTTTGAACTCCGAGGTGAAGCTGATTAGCGAGAAAAAAAACGGCAAATTAGCTCTCAGCTACCAGTCAAGCAATGGATCACTATTTTCCGTGGATTACGATAAGGTCGTTCTTGCTGCGCCCTTCCCAGAGATCAAAAAGATCAAAGGTCTCTCGGATGTTTGGGATCCCGTCGATCCCGACATCGAATATCAGCAGCTATATGCTATCTTGTTCTCCGTGAATACTCAGCACATCAATAGCACTTATTTTGGAGACTCTGCGTTCATCCCTCAGACCATTGTCACCACTATTACAAACGTAGAGGATATGTTCCTTGGGAAAGAGCTTCCCTTCTTTTCTATCAGCTTGAAGGACTATATTCCCGAGACAAAGGAGTATGTATTCAAAGTGTTCACCCAGAATAACTACACCCTGGACGAGATCATCGATCTTTTCTTCAACAGAATTGCGGGAGCCAAGATCGGCTGGTTTTACCCAAAGCTCTGGCAAGCGTACCCCAAAATGAAGCCTGTTTCTGAATTCGAGGACTACATTGTGGCTCCGAATATTTTGTACTTGAACACGATGGAGTCTTTTATCAGCACGATGGAGACGAGTGCACTATCAGGGGCAAACGCAGCTGCGATTTTATCGTCCGGCAAAAACGTTTCAGCTCTAGTTGTCCCATAAGCAATAAGGTAGTCATCCCCACGACTATGTTTTATAAGCAACCAAGCCAAGACTCTAGTTACATCCGATATACGATTTTACAATACGATAAGTGAGAAAAACACCAATATAAACACCACCTTAGATGTACGCTACAACTTCGATTGTCATTTCAACAATCATGTAAGACACAACAATGCCAAAATTCACATATGCGGATGTTATTCAAATATTGCAAACCAGCTTGCATCATAAGCGTAATTATAATGGAGGTGGGGGAGGAGGTGGCGATGGCGGAGGAGGAGGAACACCTTCGAGGTCGATTCCTGGGGGTGCCCCAAGGTCTTCGTCGATTCCAGGAGGAGGTGGAGGAGGCGGAGGGGGCAATACGTCGCCTGGAGCAGGGC
Organism: Saccharomycopsis sp. NRRL Y-5750; assembly: GCA_030564765.1. NCBI lineage: Eukaryota > Fungi > Ascomycota > Saccharomycetes > Ascoideales > Saccharomycopsidaceae > Saccharomycopsis > Saccharomycopsis sp. NRRL Y-5750. The sequence continues at coordinate 4,225 of JAKTZD010000139.1, forward strand.
CAGAAGAGCCATAGTCCAAACCTGGAGGAAGAGACAACGGCTGAGCATCAGGCGGTTGAGTGTGCGCTTCTGAATACATGTTGTCCAGCGAGGATGCGCCTCTCTGCTGGTATTTGGAATTGACATACAGATTATCGCCGTAGCTATCCTTGCTGTTGGCGTATCTTTGGTCGCCTTTGTTGGGGCTGACGTAGGAACTCCCGCCCATTTCGCTGGCGGGGCTTCTCCACTCGTTGGTGGTTCTCTTTTTCAATGGCGGCGAGTCCTGGTAGTCGTTATAGGCTGGTCTGGCAGCCGGCGAGCTGTATCTGCCGTTGTATCCACTGTTGGCATATACATTGTTGTATCCGCTACTGCCATAGCCATTGTTGCCGTAGCCACTGTTGTCATGGCTGTTGTTATAGCCGCTACTGCCGTAGTTGTTGCCATAGCCGTTTTCATTGTACCCGCTATTGCCTCTGTAGTACCCCGGGCCGTCTCTGGGAGCCGCAGCCCTGGAAACAGGCGCAGCAGGCAACCCCGCAATGCTGGCAACCGGCTGTGTGCTTGTGCTTTCGCCATTCAAGTCTTTGAGCATGGCTGCGTATTCCCTGTCGGCCTCAAGCAATCCCTGGCTTTGGTTCTGGTACTGTGGCTGGTGGCTACGGCTGCTGCGCATCTTACAGTCTCTGGCAAAATGGCCCGCCATCCCACACACGTGACATATAATGGAGTTGAGGTACTGGTCCTTGTTTGGGCAGTTGTACCGTCTGTGGCCCATTTCACCGCAGTTGGGACACGGTCTGTCTTCGTACTCCCTCAAAGTACCGTTGATGGTGGCCAACTCGCGCAACTGGCCTCTTTTGAGCTCGTTCTGGCCCTCAGGGGAGGTGATGGCCTTCTCGATGATCTCCTTGACCTGTTTGACCCCCTTGGCCACGGTTTCTTTGTCTGGCCCGGTCACTAGGCAATGTCGAGGCTCGTCCAAGTTGTTCTGAGGATCGTTTGTTGTTTGGTTCTTTCCCGACTTCACAGAGCCCTTCCCTCTGATTCCTATCCGCGCGCCGCTTTCCTCCTGCATGCGTCTCATGTTGTTCCCTCTGGGTCCGATCAAAAGCCCGTTGAAGTTTATGTGCGGGTACTCGTCAACAGGAATGAACACCTTCTCCACCAACTTGCCAGGCCGTTTGTAGTCGCTGGGAGGATTGAACCCGGGAATCGACCTTACGGCGATTTCCACCAAGTTGTGTCTCTCTGATTCAAGTGCCTTCCGGTAGATGTACTCTGGCGTGTTGATTCTTTTCCCAGTGGCGTCGTATTTGGGAGGAGGCATCGGGCCTTTGGACGGCGGAATGTTTATGAATTTCGAGTGTCTGAGCTTCTGCGTGATCTCTTCGATTCTGAAGATAATGCGATACGCCTCCAATTGCTCTCCCGTGAGCACACCGATGATTCCTGTCAGCATCCCAATCATGGCAGTAAGCTCACGATCTTTGCTTGTCGACCATTTGTTGTCCTGGGACACCCCCGCCTCTGCGGGCATCGAAAGAGGATTCCCTCTTCTGCTTATATTCATTGTTGGGGTTGTATTGCTGTTTATGGATATGTGAGGGAGTCTTGAGGCAGAGGGTGCGATGGATTAAAATTTTGCATTTAGATTGTGAAAAAGGCAGAAAATATCTTGCATGCATGTAGATGCAGAGAGCACATTGTGGCACGTGACAGCTTACTCTAGCATCGCTCCCAACCAGCAGTGAAGGGGCCTGCACCAGGCCCGAATCCAATGAGAAGCGAGAAAAATAATACAGAACGAAGACAGAAAAATTACAAAAAAAATTCAAAAACTGAGAGCTCTTACAAAACGATCAAGAAATATTGGCAGCATCTACGGTTTGCTCTTGGATCATCCAGTATTATATCATCAAATCAACCAGTGAAAAATGTCTTCAGTAGGGTTTGCTTTAAGAGGAGGTCAATCTCGTTGTTTTGGGGAGTTCCAACGTTACATGGAGTGTTACACGAGTGCCAAGACCGAAACCCCAGCCCAATGCAGTGCCAACTTGGACGACTACTTTGAGTGTCTCCACCACAGAAAAGAGAAATTGAGAGCACAGACCATAAAACGTGAATTGCTCAATAAGAAGGCTGACAAACACTCGGACTTGAAGACCATCACGTCTGTCAAGAACAGTTTACCGGAAGAGTTGGGCTTTGTGAAGAAATAGACGGGCGGTCCAAGCATTACATCAAAATTCATTCTGGATATTTCCACAGGTCATCATTTTGTATAATAATGGTCAACAAGATAACTAGTCGGTTTCCGGGAAGACGGTTACTCAATACTTGCAATAATTATACAAGGAATAAGCATGCAAGAATGCAAGAATGCAAGAATGCAAGCAATACATCTACGTTTTTGACATTATCAGTGTAGAGTCGGGTTATCTGCATAATCGAAATATTACTAAAAACGAGATGTGCTCGGCACTTGTATTACAACCTCCATGCAAGTATCTACGTTTTGACATTATCAATGTAGAACTAAAAACGATATGTGCTCCGCATTGTATTACAACCCCCATGCAACCATCTACGTTTTTATCATCAATGTAGAATCAAATATTTCATTACTAAAAACGATACGTGCTCTGCACTTCTATTACAACCCCCATGCACCAGTGTAAAATCCAGTGAAAATCCAACGCTAGCACCTAAACATACGCCAACATGCCCCGCACATGCTCCCGCACCTCGTAGAACAACTTGCACGGCGTCCCCTCCACAATAAGCTCGCCATCGCCCACCTTCCGTATGCATATCTCGTCGTCCACCACCAACGTCCCCTCTCCCTTGAACTCTGCCCGGTGCTCCTCCGAGCTGTAGAAGCTCTTCAAGTCCTTCAATTTGATGTCCCCGATGGCTAGCGGGGTGTGCCTTATGCTGAGCAACTGGGTGGTGCCCTCGGAAAGCGCCTGGAGGCCAAACCGTCCGTCGTTGAAGCCATTTTTGCCCTCCGGTTGCTTCATTTCCTGATCTGCGTCTTTGTCCGGCCCGTTTTCCTCTTCCAGCCCGTTTTCCGGCCCGTTTCCCTTCTCCAGCCCGTTTTCCGCCCCATTTTCCATGTCCTTCTCGATCTCCTCCACGTCAACCACCTTGCCCACCACCTGGGCTACCGCAAAGCCGCCCGTGATTTTCTGCCATTTCAACTGCAGCGCCAACGTGTTGTCGAGGAGCACCTCGTACAACGCCATGATGTCGCTGATCTGGATTTCCTGGTTGTTTTGCACGCGGATCATCTCAAAAAGCCGTGGCGGCCCGCCGTCTGCGGACAAGGCGCCCTTCAAGGCCAACTGCTTGCCGCGGCTGGCGTTTATCGTGTCCAACTGCAGGTACACCGCGTCTGTGTTGTCGCTGTTGGTCAAATCGGCAAGCAAAAGCAACTTTTTGGGCTTCAACGCAGGCACAATCAACGACAACGACCGCAAGTCCACCAACCCCGCAAGGTCCACAAACGCCAAGCCGCACTTTGTGGCAAGCACCGCGCTGTGGAAGACCTGTCTGCGGGGCTCGTGCAAGGGGTCCAACTTGGTCATTTCGTCCGTCTTGGGGATTTTGTCCTTTTTGGCGGCGTGCGGCTTGCGCGACGACAACGAGCTCTGCCCAAAACGCCGTTTTTCGCCGATTTTGCTTTCGCCGCGGCCGTGGCTCCGCCCGGGGATCTCAAAGCGCGCCTCTTTGCGGGCGAAGTCGCCGGGGTCGATGACCTCGCCGTAGTCGTCGAACTTGGGCTTTCTGGGCACAAACGGGAACATTCTGTTGCGGCCCTTCAAGTTGCGTGCGTCGATGTCCAAGGGGAGGTTTTCCTTCAAGTTCTCCTCCTTTTCCTTGCTGGTCTTGAGGGCGCGCTTGGCGCGCTTCTGGGCCTCCAAGGGGTCGTCGTCCGCGTCGTCCTCGTCGTCCTCGTCGTCGTCGTCGTCGCTGTCGAGGATATTCGCGTTTATTCTGAGGAGCTCGTCCTCGGCGACCCCGCCGGCGGTTTTGGAGCGGATAGCCGCCTTGAGGGCCTTTTCCGCCTCGCGTCTCTGGCGGACCGCCGCGGTGTACTGCGCAAGCGCACTGCCGGCCAAAAACTCCTCGGAAACCCGCGTGACCGGCACCGCCGCCTGGTACGGCACCGCCACGCCGTCGGCGCTTTTGCCGCGGTTGCGCGCCGCCGCGGCGGTCCGCCAGAACCCGTACAAGCTGTGCCCCAAGGAGCCCGGCTCTGCGCGCTCTGTGAGCAATATTGTCGTTGTGGGGTCGCTGCAGAGCCCTAGGAACACCTCGTAGGCAGGCGAGCCTGTTTCCAAGCCCACGCCGCAGCAGAAGACCACCTTGGGGCCTGTGAGCTTCGCAAGCTCCGTGTGGTCGATGACGGTGACCGTGGTGGCCGCAAAGGGCACTTTTCCGCGCGAATGCCACTCCTTGGTCACCGCAGGCGACATCCATTCCAACATAGAGCCTGCGTACGTAAGGGCCCGCGTCCCAGTGTTCGCGAGAAGATACACCTGGTACGGCAACGAGCGGAGATGGTCGTCGATCAAATGCACAAGCTCGAGAAGCCGCGACCCAAGCAGCACAGGAAGCACCACAGACCCAGAGTTCTGGAGCGTTGCGTCCACCAAGCTGAGGAACTTGTCGACGCGCCGGCCGTACGGCAACAGCGACCCGATTGCCGCAGAGGTGATCAACACCGAGGGCCGCGTCACCGCCGGCAACGGGTTTCCGTTGGCCTGGAGCAACTTGGCGCCCTCGAGGTAGCTGTCGCGCGAGTGGTTCCACGCAGGCGCGTAGATCACCCGCTCGCTGTTCTTGTCAAAAAGCCACATGACGCCCCCCAAGGTGTGGCCCGCGTTCATTGCGGTGATTGTGAGGTTGGCAAACTTGCCGCGCAAGGCCATCAGCTGGTTGTGTTTGAGGAGCTTGATGCTGTCAAACGCCTCCTCAATGTCGTCGATCTCGAGCGGCGCATGCTCCAAGGGGCCTACAAGCCCGCTGGCCCGGTACGTCTCGATGGTGTCCACCCGCCCGAGATTCGCCACCGGGGACGTCGAGTACACCGGAATCGCGCGCACCGCAGGGCTCTTCTTGTAGAGCATCGCGTAGGCGCCCAAGAACGCCGCAGTCGGGTGCGACAAGAGCACCAAGTCGATCGACGGCACCATCGCCTCGAGGTGCGAAAGATCTGCCTTGGTGTCCCATCCGGGGTCTGCAAGGATCTTGACGTCGCCGTCGAACGCCAAGAGCGACGCCCGGACCGTGGGGCTTGCGCCCTGGTCGGGCGGAGTGAGTGCGCTGTAGACAAACATGGTTGGGGGTTCTTGCTGCATATGCTCTTTGGCGTGGACTGCTGGGGAATTAAAATCTTTCATCTCGTTTTTGTTTCGAAAATTGCGGGTTATGAGCCCGCGCCGTGGTGAAAACAGACCCTGAAAAAGTAAACAACGCAAACAAAACGCCTCCAGCTTACCACCCAAGGCCTCCACAGCAACTATGAAGCTATCCCATTGCACAGTTACTGCGGAGGACTTTGCCGCCGTCTTTCCGGACGTGCTGGAGGAGACGGTGGTTGAAAACCAGGAGGTCAACGACTGGAACATCGTTGTTGACTGGCTTGACCAGCTCAGCTTTGAGGCGTTTGAGGTGCCTCCAATTGCCAAAGTGGCGCTCCGAAGCTTGACGGAGCTCCACTCGGCGCTATGCGAGATGTACGTGCTCAAGATCCGGACCCATTTCTTCTCCACAGGGTCCCCCGAGCTCCGCGTGAGCGAGATCAGCGAGACGGAGGTCACTCGGATATTGCAGGCAATACAGAAACTCAAGGAGATGTACGAGTTCTACGTCCCGTACTTCGGATTCAAAGAGAACAACGCCAGGAGGATCGAGAAGACGATCAACGGCTTGTTCTACGACATCTTGCTCGAGAACTTGGAGAGCGACAACAAAAACAGCGTCTACTTCTTGCAGGGGCTCCGCCTCTTGATAAGGCGCAGGCTTTTTGAAGACGACGAGGACGTGGCCCAGCTTTTTGGGCTCTTGCAGGTGTTGGTGGCCATCAATTTTGGCGACATTCTACACTACAACACCGCTGTTGTGGCCAAAGAACATCTCCAGAAGTACATCCGCACGACCTACGTCAACAAGTGGGACCTCAAGGTGCTTGACAGACTATACATGCACATCAAGGAGGAGATCTTGCCGAAAGTATCCATGCACTTCCAGTGCTTGAATAGCGTGGAGACGTCGGGCGAGTTGGGCTACAAGTTGGCGATTTTCGAAGAGGGACTCACAAAAGTGGCCAGAAACGAATTCGCAATCATGAGAACATGCGAGATCTTCGACATCGTCAACAAATTCCCGCAAAGCATGCCTACTTTGCAGGAATTGAAGACGTGTCTTGTGACGCACGCCCAGAGAGCCGCACTCGTCAACCAGTGCATAGAACAGACAAAAACGAGGCTCTTGCACCCGGGAATCAACACCGTGGCCATCATTTCGTTCTACATATCGATGATCAGGTCGTTGCTCATTGTAGAGCCTCGGGGCGTTCTATTGGACAAGGCGTGCCGTCCAATAAGGAAGTACTTGAAGGAAAGAGACGACACCATCCAGTACATTGTCAGCGGTCTTCTTGACAACACCGAGGACAACAAGTTGATCGAGTTGTTCAACGAGCTCAAAAAGGCCTCCTCCGAAAATCAGGACAACTTCAAAAAGTCATCGACAGGGATAGTTGTGGACTATTTGAGCGGCAGCAATGACGAGCTCGAGGCGGAGGCCCTCAAGTGGGTTCCCGACCCCATCGACACTTTGCCTGACTTCAAGAAGAGCTCCGTTGGGGATATCATCGAGTCTGTGGTGTCTTTGTTTGACTCCAAAGACTTTTTCATCAACGAGTTCCTCAAGTACTTCTCAAAGCAGTTGATCCATGCCAAAAACTACGATATCAGACACATTCTCGAGAAACTCGCTCTTTTGAAGACCAAGTTCGAGAAGAACGCCGAGTTTGACTCCTTGAACGTCATGGTCAAGGACATCAAAGACTCCAAAAAGATTGACGAGATTGTTCACACGGATAGTGGAGCAGACCTCTCCAACTTTCACTCCACCATTGTGTCTTATTTGTTCTGGCCTAACGAGATCATTCAAGCAAACAAGGACGTCACGTTCAGGTTTCCCGAAAAGATCCAGGCCAAGTTTGACGAGTACTCCAAAGTGTTTGAAACAGTCAAACCCGACCGGAAAATCAAGCCGTTGGGAATGGTGGGAACTGTCGATGTGGAGTTGGAATTGGAGGACAGAACTAGGGTTTTCGAAGTGCCTCCACATGTTGCTTCTGTTATATATTTGTTCGACGGCGACAAGGTCAGCTTGCTTTTGGACGACATAGTAAAGAGTTTGGATATGGAGGCGTCTCTAGCCAAATCCGCTTTGGGATACTGGGTGAAGAACGGGATTTTGGAGGAGGTGGAGCCAAAGAAGTATGCTGTTTTGGAGAAGGAAAAGAAGGCAGCAGTGACCGGTCTTTCGTCTACATCTCCAACACTACAGAACGATCCAATGTTTGAGTCCGAAGACGCTGATAAAGAGTCGGAGAAGTTCAAGTCTATGGAGTCGTACTTGCCGTTTATCAACGGTATGCTTACAAACCTAGGGTCCATGCATGTTTCAAAAATCCACAATTTTCTTTTGATGGTGGTGCCCAAAGAGCTAGGCTTTTCCAGCACCGAATCGCACTTGAACGACTATTTGAGCTACTTGGTTGACGAGGACAAATTGGCTCTTGCTGGCGACAAAACATACAGGCTCAAGAAGTAGGCATTTTATATCGTATAGACGGTTACTCAAGCATAAGCTTTAGGCCAAGCATGAAAAAGGCATAGCTATTTTACAAACAAACTACGCAAATAATGACTAGCTATTATTCTAATTTTATTGGGAATACAAGTAAACGTACCAATGATGGTCCACTCACTATTTATCAAGTAGACCGTGGCTCAGCAATCTTTACCTATCCACGAATTGTATACAAAGCAAAGCAACAGCAGACGGGCATTTGAGAGAAATTTTGGAGCCCTTCATTGGTGTACTTCTATGCGAACAGGTCCAGCAGTTCAGCAACCTCCACGCAAAGTCAACACGATGTGAAGCAAACTGCCCTCGACAATCTCTGCATCTGAAGCAGTTATGTGGTCGTCCAATTGCTTTCCATTAAAAATAAGACGCTGCTGCGATGGGGGAATCCCCTCTTTCTCTTCCATCTCTTCCTTGATCTGCATGACTGTGTCTGTAGGATTGATGTTCAAAGGAACCTCTTTACCAGTTAAAGTCTGTCTATTGTTAGTATCTAAACAAAGCACAAAAAGCCAACACAGCTACTTACCTTCACAGTAATTCCAATTGACATTTTCACGCGCAATATTGGTTGTCTCTTTTGGTTTGCTCGAACTCTGCACATGAGCCATATAACGGCAACTTGGTGGGAGTGTATGTTTTTTGATTTTCATCTTTAAGTTTAGCGATTTTTTTGCCCTAGTTTATGGGATCAAAGACTCAACGCCACATAACCCCCTCTATACTAAAAAAGGGCAGCGACACAACCACAAGCAGAAGAGAGACACAAGCACTGTGAGATAATTGCAGGAGTCGCATCTGAACTGGCTTTTGTCTCACTTGTTACGTGCAAAATAACAGCCGGAATAGCAGAGGGGTCTTTTATGCGATGAGCATTGCGAGAGAAAAAACCAGTGCGGTGGAAAGTGAAATCTGAAAATTTTTATTTCCAAAGAGAGCACTCAACATGGCCAATACTAACAGCAGCTATTGCTACTAGAGACACCCATTAATTGAAAATGTTCGAGACCCCAGAATACGAGATTGATGACACTAAAATATACGATCCAGCCGAGGATACGTTTGCGATATTCGACACCTTGGAGCTAGACAGATCATATCTTTTGTCCCATAAGATCGCGAGCAACGGCCACGTGCCGCTATGTGTAGAGATAGGCACAGGGTCTGGGGTAATAACAACTTTCCTCCAGAGGAATGTCTTCGAAAGCAACGCTATTTACGTTACCACAGATTTGAACAGATATGCCTGCGAGGCATCCATCAAAACCAACGACTTGAACAGAAAGAACTCCCGCGAATTGATTGCTATAGACACACTACAATGCGACCTCACCAGCCCCTTATTGAAGGGGCAGGTGGATCTTCTTCTCTTCAATCCCCCGTATGTGCCCAGCGAGGAGGTTCCAAACATTAAAAGCGCCTCACAGTTGAACTCTGATAACGATTTGTTGATCAATTTGGCGCTTCTTGGCGGGGACGATGGGATGATTGTGACCCAGAGATTGCTTGATGGCTTGGATTCGATTCTTTCTCCAGAGGGAATTGCGTATATACTTTTTTGTGGGAGAAACAAGCCTGACGCAGTAGTGGAGAGGTTCAATAGGGAGAAATACTGGGACATTCGCCAAATGACACATACGAAGGCGGGCTGGGAAGAGCTTACGGTGTGGAGATTTGAGAGATCCAATAGGGAGGACAGTGGGTAATGAATAGAGATTTGTACTACAGTGAATTTTGTAATATAAAGAGGGGCGATATGAATAGCATATAAATGTTAAGGTACTCAGTACACATGGTATAGTATCGACAGATAGCGTAGACAAATGTCAATGTAGTGGATATACATGGTACAGTATCGACAGATAGCGCAGACAAATGTCAATGTAGTGGATATACATGGTACAGTATTGACAGATAGCCTAGAAATGTCAATGTAGTGGATATACATGGTACAGTATCGACAGATAGCGCAGACAAATGTCAATGTAGTGGATATACATGGTACAGTATTGACAGATAGCCTAGAAATGTCAATGTAGTGGATATACATGGTACAGTATCGACAGATAGCGCAGACAAATGTCAATGTAGTGGATATACATGGTACAGTATTGACAGATAGCCTAGAAATGTCAATGTAGTGGATATACATGGTACAGTATCGACAGATAGCGCAGACAAATGTCAATGTAGTGGATATACATGGTACAGTATTGACAGATAGCCTAGAAATGTCAATCTAGTGGACATACATTATATTACTACACTAAATTAAGTATTAATAAAAGTCTTGTTTAATATACAGAGGCGATTTCGATATAGCAAAAAATGTCAATGTACTGCAACTTCGTCAAGCACTCATGTCTCCCTTTTGTTTTGCATTTTCCATTTTTTGGCATTTGCCAAAAACTTCATCATCGCGTTGTTTTTCTCCTCGTCATCTGGGAACTTGTACTCAATCTCCTTCTGCTGGTCTTCCTTGGTCTTCTTGATTATCGTTGGGAGACGTGCTTCCACCTTTGCAACCGTAGCTTCGTCTCCGTAAACCTCCTCGAACTGCTTGTAAGCCTCCATCAACAAGACCCTCTGCTCCACCAACTGCTGATTTTTGAAGTACGTCAACCCCTTCTCGAAAATACGTCTAGCGTTTTCTCTCGAGTTGTCATTGATATCGATTTCGATCTCGTCTTCATCGTCGTCATCCTCTTCGGCCTCCTTTTGCTTGATAAGTGCCAACTGTTCGTCGCTGGGAACCGTGACCTCGAACAAGGCATATTTGATCCATAGCTTGACGTTGGTTTTGTCCATGTCCATCAATTGGTCAAACAACAGTCTGGCCTTGACGTAGTCGTGGTAATCTTCCACCAACACGTTGATGTATTTGTACCACAAGATCAAGTTGTTTTTGAGATAGTCTTCGCCAATGGCAATCTCGTATATCCCGACGGCTCTGTCAGAGTCTCCTAGGGATTCCTCGAAATTGGCATATTTGATCCACATGTCCAATGAGGATGGAAACTTCATCAAAAAAGTTTCGTAGAGCTTACGCACTCTATCAACCTCCTTCAAGGCCAACTCGAAACTGATGTAGTACTTGATGACTTTCTCCCTTGGACAGATCCCAATGGAACGTCCAAGTATTTTTCTCGCCTGGGTTAGATTTCTCTGGCGAACCTCGAACTTGCTGTAGTTGATCCACACCTTGCTGAAGGTGAAGCTTTTATGCGGGATGATCCCTAGCAATCTGTCGAATCCCAGTCTGACTTTCTCGGGATCTTTGACGTCTATCTCTAAGAAAAGCAAGTACTTCATCCATAAATACACATATTTTCTCCACTGGACCGTCTTGCCAGTGGCAGACTCCGCAGGGATATTTGCCACAGCCTGCTCGTACACGTCTATTAAGCTGCTGTTTTGCGACACGTCCATCAAAAGCTCACGCAAGAGGTTTATGTAGAGCCACCAAGTGTCGTAATCGCGAGGATCGGCCTTCAAATCGGCCTCGTAGGCCAGTTTGCGCTTTTCAAGCAAAACAACGTTGATACTGCCCGTTTCGCCATGCTGTTTCTCAAAAAGAAGGTAGTTGTCAAAGAGGATTCGCGAGTGCTCTTTGGGCAACTTTTCCAAGCCAAATTTGAACAAAGAGCGGGCTCTTTCGAACTCCTTTTCGCTGGCTTCGAACTTTGCCCATCTGGCGAGAATGTCCTCAATATGGACCTCGCGGCCAAGCTGGAATAGCGTGTCGACTGCCAAAGAGTACACCGACCTTATGCTTTCGGTGTCGCTGTATCCCTCCTCGAAATTGATCCATTTGATCCAGGTGGTGTAGTCTGGGTGCACCACGACGTATTTCTTGTAGATGTTGCGCACCTGCGGAAGATTGCCGTGCCGCTTTTCCATGTTGATGTACGCGTCGTACACGCTGGCTTTGGGCTCATAAATGAGCCACTGGTCGAATATGTGTCTCGTCCCCTTGATGTTGTTTATCGACTCCTCTAGCTGCACGTAGAAGTACCACACCTTGTCGACAAAGGGCAAGAGCTTTGTGGCCCTTTCCAAGAGGTTTCTGGCGTGGTTGATGCTCCTGTTCTTTAATTCTACTTCGATGTAGCGTATCCAGAGCTGGACGTTGTCTGGGTTGTAGTCTAGCGATCTCTCGAATATCGACCTCACGCGGTTCATTTCGTGCTGTTCCGCCTCGAAGTTCGCGTAGTTTATCCACGCACGGGCGTTCTTGTAGTTCTTCCTGAGCGCCTTTTCAAACTCTGTCCGCTTTCTGGCCTGGAACTCGCGGAGCTCCTCCAAGTCGGCGATCTGGTTTCCAAGTTTTGCCTCATTTAGCGGAGCAGCCTGCGACTCAAAGGCCTGCTGGAGAATCAGCTCTGCGGTGACCTGCACGGGTGCAGGGTCCTTATTCCTTACGCTTTCCATGGGGGTGTTTGTGGCCATGATCGATGCTGTGGTTTACGGTTATAGAGGAGGTTGGTTTAGAAGAAATTTTTTGGGGTGGATATTTATTTGTCGGACGCGCGTCACGTGACATATGCATACAAGGCATATAATCATAATATATAGCACATAATATATAGCATATATGTTGGAACCCTTACTACAAACGGGAATGGATTCGAATTTCGAGTAAATTTTAAGAGAAATTGTAATCCGGGACTGGACAGGGATTCTAATTTCGAGAAATAATTTACCTC
>JAKTZD010000140.1:0-15542 GCA_030564765.1 Saccharomycopsis sp. NRRL Y-5750
TTTTGTCTTACACTTTGCAAAGTCATGCATGTTCAGCAGAATTTTAATTTTTTTAGGCCAAGAGTTCAAAACCATTTGGGGTTTCCGGCCAATTTTGATTATGATGCGAGCAATGTTGAAGTATTTGAATATCACATGACTTCATGCATCTGTATCCAAGTGCACATGATCTATACAGCCAACATGTAATAGAAGTTAAACATAAGAGTTCAACTACAATAAAGTAGTATAAATAGCTACATATTCCCTATTTATTTCTATCTTTCTACTATTTATATTCCACTTATTTAGTTATAATATAATCAAGCGTTTTATAACATACTTCGGTAGACCCTTCAATTCAGCACGCAAGCACTCAAATCTGGCCAAAGACTCATCAAACCAACATAGCTAGAAAGCTACAACGCCCTACAAGGCTTTACAAGGTCCCTGATGCTCTTTAGGGCCTAACTGGGGGAAATTTTTCGCTTGTTCGTGGTACAGGCTCTGTTCGTGGAAATTCCCAAAAAAATTTTCGTGCTCGTGCAGTTTGAATTTTCAAATTTTTTGTTCGTGTTCGTGTGGCGATTTTCAAAAATTTTGACAACACTAGTTAGGAGGAAATCCTTATAAATAAGCCCTACTAAGCAGAGCTTAAATTTGACTATACTCAAAAATTTTTTTCAGTAAAAATAGCATAACGTATTTTTTTTTTACACCAGCTGCTCACTACAGTAGTGTAAAAGAATGACTATTAACCGAAGTAAAAACCCACAAAAACATTGGCACATCCATGTATGCACACAGACGATCATAAGGACCACGCTTAACCTAAAATTGTCAATTAGACTTTTATTTCAAGCACCCCTATAAGTGCGACTACGCATTTACTGTCAACAGTAAAAATTATTGCGACTATTAGCGGATCTATAAACTACAGTTGATAGTAAGTTTCTGAGTCCTATCACAAGCATTCTGTGTAATTCACTCATCATACAAAAGGCAACTAGCTACATTTATAAGCCAGACAACAACTTGAAGTTGATCTTTCACCTTTAAAAATTTTCTCTGGCACTGCAAATTACATTGCCTATTGTTGTCAGACACATATTTTCAGACAGCAACTAAGTTTACAATACTGAGATACTGGTATAAATAGATTCAAGCCTAATGATAATATGATAGACAGATGATAACTATTAATAGGGGGAAAAGTGAATGCTACCTATAATGTTCGGGTAATATTGTGAAGATCATGATCTATTGATCAATCTAGCTTTTACAGTAGCGTGTTTGTCTTGCCTGCGGCGTGAAGCTGTTTTTGGCAGATGCACTTCCCAATACAGGAAGAGAAGAGAAGTACATACCCAGGATGTCTAGATGTTCAACAAAAATAGCTATGGCTATGCGATGGGAAATGGCGTAGCTTGAAGGACATGGGCCTTGAATGGCTATAAAAACCTGAAGATTCCTTGCAATGGCAGAATCATTATCATCATTTTCATTTCTAAATTATCTTCCCATAATTATCATCAAGACACTCGCTAATCAACCTTCTGATCCAAACATATTATCTACACTCGCTTTAATCTCACCTCAAAATGTACGCCAAAATTATTGCTCTCTCTGCCTTAGTTGCTTCTGCCTTCGCTTCCAACAGTACCACTGTCGTCGTTGTCACTAGCTGTGCCGAAACTTGTTCTGAAGTCTCTGTTACCACTGGTGTCACAGTTGTTACCGCCACTCAATATGGTGTCGTCACTGAATACACTACTTACTGTCCATTGACCGCAGCTAAAGCTTCTGTATCTACTGTTGCACCTGTTTCAGCATCTGCATCTGCTGCCTCTGTTTCCGCTGCTGCACCTGTTTCAGCATCTGCATCTGCTGCCTCTGTTTCTGCTGCTGCACCTGTTTCAGCATCTGCATCTGCTGCCTCTGTTTCCGCTGCTGCACCTGTTTCAGCATCAGCATCTGCTGCCTCTGTTTCTGCTGCTGCTGCCTCTGTTTCTGCTGCCAACTCCACTGTTGGCAACTCCACCGTTGCCATTGCCACTGGTGCTGCCAACAAATTGACCGTTGGTGCTGCAGCTGTTGCTGGTATTGCCGGTGTCTTATTGTTATAATAAGCTTGCTTAAATCCTCAAGCTTTCTACAATAACATTCCGCCTATTTGCTTTCAACAATATCTTCATTTTCATACGCTTTTCGCCATCGTGTTATCTGATAGATAACGCCAGGATGTTGCCATTTGCAATCGATCTTTGATTTCCCAGTTTCTCAATCGTTTAGCTCATTGTACATTAATTATCAAAATTTCCAATCAACTAGCTCAATCTCATGTTACCAATTTTCTCACACGCTCATGATAATACCTTTTATCTTTTCTTGCATTATCCGGTGGTAATTCAGCACGGTTTATCATCGGTGTCTTTGATTCTATTTCTTGGTTGCGCAAACGCCTGACTGCCACTTAATCTCTTATATCTTAATAAATATCTTTCACCTATTCTCTCATCACTGTTCCACGTGTAGCCATCTTTGTAGGGTCAACCAGTCAGCAGCTTCAGTCATGAACTACACACCTACGGTGCCTGGCTAATGGAGATCGTTATCAACAGGAGTCTGTGCAACCCAGATAAATTTATCCAAAAAAGTAGTATATAATCACAGACACGAGTCATATTTTATTGCACATGTCTTCAATTAGCTCAGGCTAAGACCGACGAGTCAACCTTTTGATAGGAAGAACTTATTTGGTACGACTCAAAACTACATTAATTTCCCTACTAGTTTTTGTTCCGCTTGCAACAGTTGGCTCATATTGATTTTTTCACCCCTTTGACATGCAGCATCTTACCTCAATGCATACCCTTCACTTCCCGATATCTCTTTGCGTATTGTTATCTGTTACAACATCACCTCAGCACATCAATTGCAAGTTTCAGACGTTATATTGAGATGTTCATGACTACCTCCCAACTCTTTAGAGAATATCACCAAAGATTGTTCTGCTAACAATTTCTTTCAAAGTGAACCAAAAAACATTATAAATATCGTACGAATCACTGTTTTAAATCCGAAATCGTTATTCTACTGCCATGTTCTTGTACACCACATATCTCAAGCCAGTAAAACTAGTTTCCAGTATAATTAGTCTTGGGAATTCAAATCTCTAGTTGAAATTCTCAGTTATGACACGAGCATCTAGTCACAAAGACAAAAGAGACCATTGGATCAACTATCGCAAAAGCGATATTCCTAAGGGTTTTACTCTTGATCAATGGAGGGCAGTTCAAATGGTCAAGTGGGGTGAGGAATACGAACGAAGAAGAAAATCAGAGCTGTATCACCGTGAATATGATTCCGAGTATGGGTATGGGGATCATGAACGTTCGAGCAAAAAGATCACTGTCTCCATATATGACAGAAGCGACACTTATTTAGAATTGAGAGAGCGGGACATCACAAACTTGGACGATCTAAGAGAAGTTCTTACTAACAGATTTGGGCTCAAGTATAACTTTAAACCTGAAACTATCTGCCAAATTAACTATCCAATTCGCGTAATGTTTGAGCTTAAAGATTGGTTCAAAACTGTTCGTGGTGGCTATATGGTCGAGATACGCGAGAGAAAAATGCTGGATATCGAGTATCACAAAAAGGCTCTCAAGGCGGTGCAAACACGCGACAAGTTCCAAAGGTGGAAAAGAATTTCTTACTAGAGTGTTCTGTAACTGTCTTGCACTCTCAACAACTCAACTTTTCCTTTATACCCCTTGCCTCTTCCTTTGTTTCTTTCTTCTTTACTCTTATTAAACATATAACATGATACAAAAATAATTTCATTAAAAATTTCTACGCACACATTTATTAACCAAAAGTCATCGAAGTAGAACAATCAAATCTCAAGTAACGATTTTTTTCCTTTTATAACACCAATGACGGTTCCTCTAGCGTATTTTGGGATCACATCGTCATCGTGCAACATCTCAAATGCCTCAGTGGCATCCTTCCCCGCAAAGTTCAATAGCGACTGCTTTCCTCCTGGATGATCATCGAAAAAGTTACTGACATCCAAAACGACATTCTTGACTACCACCCAACACGATTTCTCGGTGTTGTGTTTTCCCACCTCCTCCATGGTAATTTCGCGATCTGGGATCAACGGAGCATCTGCAGCAGGGGTCGGCACAGGCTCATCAACAGCCTCAGCAGTTGGATTCTCAGTGACCTTTGATTCAGCAGATGAATCGGTACTATTAGAAACCGTGGATGTCGAGGCTATGTTGCCTCCATTGAAATCAATGATCACCTCACCGTCGAAGCCTGGATTTAAGTGGAGTGAGATCTGTTTCAAACGATCGGATGCCGATGAAGCTACTGTGCCATTAGACAAGTAATGCAACAAGTAATTTGTGGCTGCTCTAGCTGCAACTCTCCCGAAGCACACACATGCCAATAAGGATGATCCCCCCAATCTGTTGAAGCCGTGAATGTTACCAGCCAACTCACCGGCCGCATAAAGACCATAGATTGGAGTGAGTTTCTTATTGGAGCCATGTGTCAAAACCCTGGCATCAGGATCAATTTTGACACCTCCCATGGTGAAATGAACCACCCGGTCAATCAAGGAAACATGGAAAGTATCAGAGGTATTGAAAGGCGCACCATCGAAAAACTCTTTTCCAAAAGGATCAATAGTTTTAGCCCCTTTTGGTGAGGAAGCTGCAAATTCCGCAGCCTTGTTGTACTTGTCAAACTCTTGCTGCAATTGTTCCACGGAAATTCCTATCTCTTTGGCCAATTGCTCTCCTGACATGGTTTTCATTAGTCCTCTGGATTCGTAGTGCGAAACATGGAATGGCAATTTTTTGGCACTCTTTGAGTTAAGCACCAATCTGATTGGATAGGCAACCTTCGTCATCTCCCCAGACACATAGTCTCTAGTCCCCAATTCATTACAGAACCGTTTACCTCGAGACCCTTCTAACATGATTGCACCTTCACCTCTCAAAGCTTCTCCAGCCAAGAATTTGAATTTTGAGTCGGGATCATTTGGGGCCACAAGCCCGGTAGGATGGACCTGGACCTTATCTAAATCAATTCCAATACCCCCATACTTCATAACGAGTTTTTGTCCATCACCAGTGGCGTGGTTGCCGTTTGTCGTTGACAAGTTCAATACATCAGGACGATATTTTTTCAATAACGAGTCTTTCGATGTGAAGTCTGCAGCATACCCTCCTGTTGCCAACACAACTGGCCCGAAAATTTTGTACTTGGTTTTCTCGTCTTTGATAAACACCAACCCTTTACAGACATTTCCCTCTTTGATAAGATCGACAACATTTGACTTTTTAGAAATGAACACTCTTTCAGGCTCTTTTTCCGCCAATTCCTCTAGCTTGATCATGAGCTTATAGGTGATAGCCATACCTGGAAACTTAGCATCCTTTCCCCGATGTGTTCTTGGCTGGGAATGTCCACCCAATCTCGAAACAAGAGACAAATCCAACTCAAACTCGTCCTGAAGCCACTCAACGGCGGCTGCGGACTCGTAGGTTAAGACTCGTACCAATTTAGGGTCCGCTTGATCCTTTCCGGACTTAATGGTGTCTTTATAGAAATCTTGAACACTATCTTTGATTCCTAGATCCACCTGAGTTCTGGTCAAGGCACCATTGATACCAGAGGTTGCCTTGGTTGAGTTTCCACCAAAAAAACCTTGCTTGTCCAACACAACAACGTTAGCCCCGTTGATGTACGCTTGATGTGCTGCTGATAACCCCGCTAAACCCCCTCCAACCACAATGATTGGATTTTTAGGGATTCCTTTTAATTCTTGGATTTCGGACATTGTTTCTGTTATGCTATGTATTACTCGTATCGGTTGCTTCTTCTATAATTCTCGTCGTTCAAACAAAGCGGATGAGATACAACAAGGTCCGGATTTTCTTAAATATTTATAGTGGAGACTCAAAGGAATAGATTCAATAGTCTATTTTTTACCTTTCTGTTTTTGCGGAGTGATCCGTCTTTCGTAATTATTTTCCTTGTTTTCAGAAAGTCTCCTCATATCCGTCCTGTCAGTAATCCAATAATGTTCTGCTAATCTGTAATCAAATAGCCGCTTATATTATGCCCTGGGTGGAACCTCGGGGCATTTTTCGTGGGCCACTTACTTTTTTTAAGAGGGGCAAATTATTTTGAGCGGGGCACCCAGGATCGGTTGAAGCTCAAGCGCAATTACTCATCGCGAAACCGCCAGGGCAAGCGAAAGAGGCTATAATTATTTTTTAGCCAGAATAGTTGCTGCATTTGAGTGCTTTTCGGTTGCGTGAGCTATCAGCATGATAGTACTCATCTAGGGCACGCACGGGTTGGACCTCAAAAATAACTCTACCAGCCAGAAGCTAGCTCACGTGAGAATCGAATCACTTTTGGTTGGTATCGCGTAAGAAAAGACAGCCTGAAAATTTTTTTCTCTCTGATGTAAGCAGCATAATGATGAGCATAAAGACGATGGTGAGGTGAAATTATGGGCGATTTGATTGCCCGTAATAAATGATATGACACAGGAGGAGCGATACAAGGCAAAAAATAATAAACCGAAAGATGAGGCAGCTGATTTGTGCTTCTAGAATTCCCCGATCAATATTTCACCACTCCAACCATATCAGCCCCAACATTTTCGTTATTGAGTTGTGGATTAAACAGAGGAGTTGTTGTCGTAGAAAATTCAGCTCAGTACCAGAGCTCAGAGACCCGAATCACAACAGTCACAATAGTTTCAATCAATGGCTCTTGAATACGGGAAAACTTTCCAGTAACGGCAATGTGTCCACTAAGCCTCAGCTTCAAAAGTTGAGAATGCTGGTAAAAGAAATTCATTCGACTAACGACCAACAATTTGATAGGGAGTATCAATTGCAATGTGAAAAGCTTCTCGAAGAGAAGAAGTTGGAAGAATTAGCAGAACTTCTCATAAGGGATTCAAATACCCCTAAGCTTTCTCAAAAAAGTCTTCTTGACTTCATAAGTAGACTCGGAATCAACGAACGTGGTCTCAAAGTGATTACAGCTTGTCAGGACTATCTCCTTGCGATGCCTGACGAAGAAAAGTACGAGAACGGTCTGTCTATAGTCGCAGTGACGTTGGAGCAATTGATCAGACTACATTATAATGTTTCAAAACAGTATTCTATTATAGAG
Organism: Saccharomycopsis sp. NRRL Y-5750; assembly: GCA_030564765.1. NCBI lineage: Eukaryota > Fungi > Ascomycota > Saccharomycetes > Ascoideales > Saccharomycopsidaceae > Saccharomycopsis > Saccharomycopsis sp. NRRL Y-5750. The sequence goes on from JAKTZD010000140.1 coordinate 7,195, forward strand.
ACATTTTTGTTTCCTCGATACTTGAAAATTGGAGGTGGTCATATCACACGCGAGCCAATTTTGAATATGTGCATAGATTCCATGATGAAGTGCGGCAACGCAGAACTTGCCAAACAGACAATATATCAGCTTGCTCAGTCACACCTGATTCACTCTTCTTTGATTCTTGAGACGTTTTTGAAATCTGCCAGGGAAAACAATACACAGCGAAGTGTCATAGAATTTGTGTATTATAAAATATTCAAACACAAAAGGATATTATCCCTAAAAAGCAAAAAATTAATGATGTTGGCTCTTTCAAGCACATGCAAGCTTTCCCGGGTGGAAAGTTTTTTCCATCAGGAGGCCGCTGAATTGCACGATGACGAACTGGCAAACGAGTTCAAGACCTGTTTTTTGACATGCAAGTTGCACTTCAAACTCAGTCAGCTGCCTCGACACGAAGATGTGTTTATCAAATTTAATAATGATTCTGCCCTTGTGATCCAGTTCCTCAAGCGTCAGTCTCAAGAAATATATCAGCTAATACAAGAAATTCTCGTTCTTTCATCGTCTGAATCATCTGCCAAACTGAGAGAAAAGTTTTTCCACGACGTCATGATAGTATTTGCCAAAAAGAAATACTTCAACGACATTTTGAGAGTAATGAAACTAATGCAGTTTTATAACACGAAATCCACCACAGGTAACGATAATGACGCTACGAAGTTCCACATGGCGATTAGTAAGTATTTCATCAAAACGGGCCAATTCAAGGGATTGCTATTATATTTTCAGCAACTTGCAGCAGATAAAAAGCCCTACAATCCCCAATATTATCGAGCATTAAATGAATGCTTTATTGCAACATATCCCAAATGTGAATCAGAGTTGAGAACTGAAGTTATTCGTAAACTAGACGATACCAAGACAGTCTTTGAGGAAAAATCAAGAGACAGCAGTACAAGTAAAGGCGAGGAAGTGAGTTGGGAGTTGGTCAATGATTACCTAAGAGATGGGATAAAGCCGCCTTTTGAAACCATATTTAAGTTGTTCAAGAAATTGACCATTGAGAATGAACTAACGAAATCGCAAATCATACAAGAACTTATGAAAGAGCTCAACTATATCATACCGACGAAGTTGGAAATATTCAAGCTAAAGCATCAAATTTTTAATACGTTAATTCGTAGCAATCAAGGGAATTTAAAGTCTTTGGGTGAACTAACAGCGAGTGGTTCCAGGAAAAAGGTCTTTTTTGGTGATAGCTATAACTATAACTTCAAGAAATTGAATTTCATAGTGAATGAAAGGCTGGTCACAACGATAAACCAAATGATATCAGACTTCATTAGAAATAACAACAGCATATTAAACTTTCAGAATCTCATTGAATTGAGCAGTCTTTTGACACGGTTTAGAGGATACGACTTTCTGAATTCACTTCTCCTTCAATGTCAAGCTATAATGAATTACAATAAACTGAGCACACCTGAGAGCGGTAACAGTAATAATGAGATTAACGTTATCATTGACAATTCGACAATCGAATTGATTTATTTGGGGTTGCTCGAAAACTACAAGTACTTGTATGACCTAAAGCAAATTTTGGCAACTATGAATCAGATTATCAAAGACAAGGATCTCATTATCACTGACACCAAATTTTTCCAGAAAATCATGTCTGTGTATAGATCCATCGTTTCTCAAGGTTTTAAAAAACTAGATATCAAGGCCAGAGGTTTTCAGGACCTTCCGCCACTCTTACCTTCCTTGGAGGCAAACCCTGAGCTCAAGGAACAGCTCGTAGAGTTGAAAGAATTCGCAATAACTTTCCAAGAACTCCATTTGAAGTTGAAGGTTAAATACCTGGAACAGCATGAAATGACTTTGCAAAATCTCAGAGAGTTTCACGATTTGATTGTTAATTGGTGCGACAAGAACAGCCAGACTTTGTAAATATAGATATTCATCTCATGACTGTACAAATTAATTGAATCTATTTTATGTCCTCGTTTGTTTTTTGTAGAATATATAACAAGTGGATAACTTTCCTCACTGCCGAGAAATTTAGCCTATGAAATTTACATAACATTGCGTAGCCATATTCTAGAAATAGAATAAGAAAAACTTTTGGAATGTTAGTATCAAATAGCGATAAGAGGCTGTTCATGAAACGAAGAAGCTGTGCATGTTAAAACGTGAATGGTGCCATTAAGGAAAAGTGGATGACCAAAAGAGTTTCTTTAGTAAATATTGGATACATGTATCACCAAAATCGAAATGAAAAGTTGAACAAGTTTTGAAACTTTTTTTCCCGACATAACAAACACTGTTGTTATCCGACTAGGATAGCTCGAATGATACACTTCACCGGTAGCCCATACTACTATCGTACTCTTAAGAATTAACCCTAAAAGAAAGATCGAAATGGCAGACGACTCAGAAACAGAAAGAATTCCAGATTTCCAATTGTCACAATATGCGTTTGAATTGACGCAAGACGGTTTGAAAGATCGCCACCCGAAGGCAATTGAATATATCACCAGCAAAATTAAGGAGGAAAATCTCGCGCCATTCTATCACTACCTTTGCTTCGAATACTTTGACCTGCGCAGTAGCATGCTTAAATGGGATGGCGAGCTTCATAAGCAATTAGAGGCGGCCAATCAAGCCAAAATCAAAGAGCTTGAAACGAAGATCGAAACGATTGAAAAAGAAGACGAGGACAACGAACTTGAAAAGGTGTCGGCATTGATCAAGTTGGGGGAATACTATGCCAAGATTGGGGACCGAACCAATGCTGTTGCCACTCTTCGGAAGTCTTTTGAATTGACTTCCTCTACTGGTACTAAGATTGACATTCTTTTGACGATATCAAGAATTGGGTTCTTCTTCAATGACGTTGAGTTCACAGGCAAGACTTTAGACGAGGCAAACCTTTTGATTGAGAAAGGAGGTGATTGGGAACGTCGGAACCGTTGGAAGACTTATCGTGGCATTCATTTGTTGACAATCAGAAATTTCTCAGAAGCCACAAAGTTATTAGTTGACTCTCTTTCCACGTTTACATCGACCGAGTTGTCGACTTACGATCAAATTGCTGGATTTGCAGTGTTGGCAGGTCTTTTGTCTCTTCCAAGAAAAGAGTTAAAGAAAAAAATCATTGACTCTCCAGAAATTTTGTCATTGGTAAATCAATCCAAGGACTTGAAGACGATAATGGATTTGACTCATTCGTTATATTTCACAAAATATCTGGAATTCTTCCCAAGTTTGTCGCGTACTTACGACGAAATCTTGATTCCCTCAAAATATCTTCACAATCATGCGAAATATTGCATGCGTGACCTCAGACGTAAGGCATACTCACAATTATTGGACTCATACAAAACCTTGTCGTTGAAGCTGATGGCTGAGCAATTCAAAGTCTCGGTGGAATTCCTTGATGCCGATCTCTGCAAATTCATCCCCAACAAAAAGTTGAACTGTGTCATTGATCGTGTTAACGGGATTGTGGAAACTAACCGTCCTGACAACAAGAATGCGCAGTATCAGTCGCTTATCAAACAAGGTGATGCACTTTTGACCAAGGTTCAGAAATACGGAGCTGCAGTCAAATTATCTGGATCTACAAGAGTGGCCTAATTTTGCTGGTACTTATCGATAGACGAGTGTTAATCAATGCCATTCATACTAGTATTTTTTGTGTAGTGCATGTCATACAGTAATTTTGAGTTAAGTACTTGCTTACAATAATCAGTGTTTTTTAGTTGAAACCGCAACTAAGCTTCGTTTATGAGAATTGTGTGTCAGCGTCAGTTCCATTTGCGTTTCAATTTCATGGCTGACATCTTTCAAATGTGCCAGTCTCATCTGTCTTCAGTTCGTCCCCATCAAATATTGGTTACAAGCACTGCCGCCCATCGCTTACCTAAGCTGTAAATAAAAACGCACGAAAATAAAAAATTTTCTGCATAATAAATAAATTTTTTTATGTAGGAAAATTTTTCATTCACTAGAGCATGCCTGCACATCACTGAGTTGCACAGATTGGATCAGATAACACACTTCAAGCTATAGAACCCTCATATTTACAAGTGATAACGACAAAATGAGAGTGAGAAAGCCAACTAGTAAGAGAACCACAACTCGTATGAGAGAGGGGATCAAAAAAAAGGCAGCTGCTCAAAAGAGAAAGGAACGCAAGCAATCCAAGAAGAACCCACAATGGAAATCCAGAAAGCCTAAGGATCCTGGTATTCCATCTAGTTTCCCTTACAAGGAGGAAATCATTGAGGAAATCGAAAACCAAAGAAGAGCCAAGCAGGAAGAGAAGGAGAGACGCAGACAGGCCAACAAGGAAGCAGCAGCTGCAGGCGGTGAGATGGAAGATATTTCAGACGACGATGCCATGGACATCGAGGAAGAGGATGGACAAGAGGGAAGCAGTAACGGATTGGCGGCTTTGATGGAATCTGCACAAGCAGCTGCCCGCAAATACGAAGGTGAAGAGGAAGAACCAGAAGAGGTTATGGATGTTGAGTTCAAGGACTGGGACATGTCAAAGGTGCTAGGCAGTGATGCAGAGGGAGATGATGATGACGATGACGTTTATACCAAGTCAGGGAACTTGGATAGCGAAAAGTCTTTGAAGGCGTACAATAAGTTGTTCAAGGCGGTGGTTGAGACCTCTGACGTGATATTATATGTGCTAGATGCAAGAGATCCCGAAGGGACTAGATCGTTTAGAGTCGAAGAGGAAGTTTTGAAAAGATCAAAGGATAAGAAACTCATACTATTACTCAATAAGGTTGATTTGGTTCCTACTGATGTGATGAAGCAATGGCTCGAGTATTACAAAGACAAGTTCCCTATAATCCCAATAAAGGCCACCAACAGCAGCAGTTTCAGCAACGGGTTCAATAAGAACCTCAGTCAGGCAGTGACGGCTACTGCATTGTTGAACTCTTTGAAGGGGTTTGCCCATAAAAGTAACATGAAGAGATCGATTATCGTGGGGGTGGTAGGATACCCAAACGTTGGGAAGTCTTCCATCATCAATGCGTTGACAAACAAAACCAGAAACAAGATCAACAGTTCAAGCACCCAATGCTGTCCTGTGGGAAACCAGCCGGGTGTGACCACTGCCCTCAGAGAGATTAAGATCGACAGCAAGTTGAAAATCATTGATTCTCCAGGAATTGTGTTCCCAAACACTGGAGCAGGCGTGACCAAGAAAAACATAAGCAAAAAGCTGAGATTACAGCAGGACGCAAAGCTTGCGTTGTTGAATGCATTGCCTATGAAGTTGATTGATGACCCTACTTTGGCCGTACAGTTGTTGATCAAGAGACTTCAGAAATCTGAGGAATCTTACGAGAGCTTTACGAAATTCTACGAGTTACCACCGCTCGCCAACACCACTTTAGATGACTTAACCAAGAACATTTTGATCCATGTTGCCCGTAAGAGAGGTCGGTTAGGAAAGGGCGGGGTTCCTAATCTTTACAGTGCTGGGATGTGCATTTTAAACGACTGGAAAGATGGACGTTTCTTTGGGTGGACATTGCCACCAAAAACCTCGATTAACGAGGACTCTACTGTCGAGAGGGTGCACGGTAAGGTTGACCAGACTACAATTGTCAAGGAGTGGTCTGAGGCTTTTGATTTGGATGGGTTGTTTGCCAGTACTGGTTTGGCCTGAGTGTAGTGTTCTTAATTAGTTAATTAAACTGTAATGTGTACACGAAAAGCATTTTCTGTGAGGCGTACATGTGCCTGCGGTTCAGGCTAGAGGCCAGAATATACATTGAACCGACTGGTTATTTGAGGAAGTTTGTAGACCCCAACTCTGTCATGCTAGGTGACTCAAAAGGGCAAAAAAAGCAATCAGGGAAAGAGGAAAACCGCATGTGTTTCAAAACAGAGGTTTGGTTCGGGGCAAAATGAGGTTTTTTCTCACGCAGCAGCCATCGTACGAAGCATATGATAGAAGAGAGCGATGGCCTTTTTAGGCATAACAATACTGGACCAAAATCAGAAACACGAGCAAGAGCAATGTTTCATTAATGGAAAGCTTGCAACTAGGAATACATGCATTTGAAATGCGCTTTGTATGTTCAAAAGAACCAGTAAATTACATATCAGAGTAAAGTATAAATAGAACCAGGGAAGAAGAAAAGATAAATGAAATCAAGAGCAACTAAAAATGATAGCGAAAGATAAAACAGACAACCTAAAGAACACACTTAAGACATTTTATGGAACACCTGACAGATAGCTAGCTTGCAAAAACCCCAAAACACAGAGGAACAGATGCCATTCCTCTCCGAGGCCAAGAAGGTCAATCAATTACGGACCTATGATCTTTAATCGCTTCGATCGTAATGACGAAGCGTATTCCAACCCATTGTGATTAAGTGCCTGTCCCATATCCCTCACAAATATAACAACATCCCTTGCAATATCTGAGAGCTCGTCCCTTCAACCGTCCAGTTTGAGTAGTAAGGCCAAGGAAACACACAGGTTTTGCGCTTTTACTGCTAGGCACTGTATTTTTTTCTTATATAAAGCAACATTTCTCCCCTTTTTTCCTCAATTTCTATTCGTTTTCCCACATTTAAAATTCCTGATGCCTAACTCATCTCGGGTTTCTCTGACTTCGAACTGCTACTAAAAGATCAGCCCTGTCAAAATAAATGATCCTGCTTTTTGGGCCACCCAAGCTTAAAACTCAATAGATAGGCTATACTCAGACAAAGAAAAAGTATCCTGTATAACATTTTGGCAGCACTTAAAATAACAACACAAAGACTCGTCTATCTTTAGTGCCCTGCCCTATCCATGTGCCACTATATATAAGAAAACATAAATACAAATACAAAGAAGAGATGAGCGATAATAGCACCAACAAAATCGCCGATCATCACCAAATCAGCCACGCGACAGGCACATCCCCGAGTCATTCCGCCAGCGACAACCCTGTCTTTGACGAAGATGACGATAATGACGAATCCAGTCCGTCTATAGCGCGCACAGGCGGTAACAAACACTCCCTTGAAGAAGATGACAGCCGCGACAAATCTTTGAGTAAAAGAAGAAAATCAAATACCAAGTTTCTCAGCGAAGAAGAAAAGAAAGTATGTATTTCCACACAGCTTTTGTTCGTCCCCTTTGCCAACAATTATACTAACTCTTTTGAACTCTAGGCCCGTCACATCGCCAGCGAAAAGAAACGGCGCGAAACGATTCGCGCAGCGTTTGATCGAATTGTTGACCTTGTGCCAAATCTTACGCCCTCAGAATCAAGAACGGAAGTTAAAGTGCTTACAAAATCAGCAAACTTTATCGACCAGCTCAGGTACGAGAACGAGCAGTTGATATCTCTTCTCATCGCCAACAACATCGAAATACCCAACCATTTGCTTGAATCCCACCAGTCAACCAAGGGCAAAGAACCACAATGATCGATTCGCTTGCTCCTTGGTCAGAGGGCAAAAACCAGCCTGTAAATTATCTGTATAGTTTGTATATTACTTTTCTATTATCGCCTTTTCTTTTTTTAATTTACTCTTTATCTCTTCTTGCTTCTAATTTTCTTGCTTATGTCTTCTCTCTTCAATCATCTTGCTTCCACATTTCTCGCTATAACCTCCTTTATGCTTCTTTATACTCTCAAAACTTGTTCATATCTCTTGACTGTCAAAAACGATAAGAAAATCTCTGTCACGATCACTATTCATTGCTGTAAACCCCACGCATATCTGTCATTATACCAGTTTGTCCAGCTCCATTCTGGGTGTTAGTTTCGTTTCTACTTTACGTCTTTGAGCTTTTCCTGCTCCATTCTGGCAGTAAGAAACTTGTTAATTTCATCTTGAAGGCTGGTCAATTTTCCCCTAAGGTCTCTGAGACTGCTGTCAACATTACATTCACTGGCTTTGTCTTTGTCAACGTCCATTCCAGCATTCACAACGTAATCACTTGGCCCAGTGGTTTCTCCCGAGGTTGAATAGTACTGCAAATGCTCAGGAAGTGGTGCCACCTCAATAGTTTTGCTGGCGCCTGGCGCCGAATATTCTGCTACTGGATTCATTTCTGACATTTTTTGTCGTTTGAAGTTCGTTGCGTAATCCCTTTCCATAATTCCGGGCGAGTCATAATTACTCGCTCTTCATGAGATCTGTGCCCCAGAACACAGCCCTTAACTTTCCTTGTTCAAATTTCGTTGCCTGGAAGTTTTTGTTCGGTGAGCGGGAATTTAGTAATTACGTAATCCAGTAGATGTAACCCTGAACTACAAGGCAGGTAAACATCTACCAATGAGAGCGTGATTAATGAATTCCCTAGCTTTGTTAACAAAAAGT
>JAKTZD010000141.1:0-15042 GCA_030564765.1 Saccharomycopsis sp. NRRL Y-5750
ACTGCGGCGTACGAGCGTCTTTTTTGATTGGTGGTGGTGGTGTGAGTCATCTCGGGAGAGATGGATGGTTGTACGAAGAGCTTGGTTAAGAGCAAGCTCATGCCCTGTGCGAGTAGTCTGGAGATGGAGTTGAAGCTTTCATTGGCTTCCGGTTGGGAGTCGTTGATGGAGTTGAGGACGTCGATGAGTTTCATCGCTGCGTCCACGGTGGTTTTCTTTTTGTCGTTTAGTGTTGAATCAGGGGTAGTTGTAGGAATATTTTGATTGATATTGCCAGTAGCTGTAAAGGTGCTGCTTGTTGGTAAACATTGCTTTCGGGGGTCTGGGTCGTCTTGGCCCAGTGCTATATGGTCGGCGTACAGCATGGTTTTTCTTTTTGACGATCTATTGTGTGAAGTAGGTCTACAAGTAATTATCAAATAGAAATGTATTCGTTGAAGTAATGTACTGAAATGTCAATAAGAGCTTGGTAATGAATGAGCTTTAAACTGTAGCAATGCTGCATATGGACAGCTGGGAATGCTTGGAAAGGGTTGGAAAGGCTTGGAAAGCGCAGCCGGATATGCCAGTTTGAAAGGATAGCCTGAAAGGATAGCTCGAATATGGAGGTCGATATGGATGGTTGATAGCTGGAGATAGGCACACTTGGACTACCAGGGATAGCTCGAATATGGATGGCCGAATATGGATGGCTGGATAGCCGGAGATAGGCACTTGGCCTACCAGAATGGACACCACCCCAAAAAATGCTGACACAAATTCTCATTGTCCATCGCCTCCTCAATCAACCGATCAACCTGCTCCTCCCCGCTCAAATTCTCACTCCCCCCAAAATCGTTCCCGCTGAGCTTGTCCTCTATCTGCAACACATCTCCCATATCCATCAAATATTGTGTGAAGTATGTCTACTAGTAATAATGAAATAGAAATGTACTCGTTGAAGTAATGCACTGAAATGTCAATAAGAGCTTGGTAATGAATGAGCTTTAACTGTAGCAATGCTGCATATGGACAGTTGAGAATGCTTGGAAATGCTTGGAAAGGCTTGAAAAGCGTAGCCAGGTATGCCAGCTTGAAAAGAATAGTCTGAAAGGATAGCTCGAATATGAAGGTCAATATGGATTATAGCTGGAGATAGGGACACTTGGGCTACCTGGGATAGCTCGAATATGGAGGTCAATATGGATGGCCGGAGATAGGATGTCTACCAGAATGGACACCACCCCAAAAAGTGCTGACACAAATTCTCATTGTCCATCGCCTCCTCAATCAACCGATCCACCTGCTCCTCCCCGCTCAAATTCTCACTCCCCCCAAAATCGTTCCCGCTGAGCTTGTCCTCTATCTGCAACACATCTCCCAAACCATCCATCAAATATTGTGTGAAGTCTACTAGAAATAATGAAATAGAAATGTATTCGTTGAAGTAATGTACTGAAATGTCAATAAGAGCTTGGTAATGAATGAGCTTTAAGCTGTAGCAATGCTGCATGTGGACAGCTGGAAATGGTTGGAAATGGTTGGAAATGGTTGGAAAGGCTTGAAAAGCGTAGCCATATGCCAGCTTGAGAAGAATAGTCTGAAAGGATAGTCTGAAAGGATAGCTCGAATATGGAGGTCGATATGGATTATTGCTGGCCGAATATGGATTATGGATAGCTGGAGATAGGGACACTTGGGCTACCAGGGATAGCTCAAATATTGATGGCCGGAGATAGGCATTTGGCCTACCAAAATGGACACCACCCCAAAAAATGCTGACACAAATTCTCATTATCCATCGCCTCCTTTATCAACCGATCCACCTGCTCCTCTCCGCTCAAATTCTCACTCCCCCCAAAATCGTTCCCGCTGAGCTTGTCCTCTATCTGCAACACATCTCGCAAACCATCCATCGAATATTGTGTGAAGTCTACTAGAAATAATCAAATAGAAATGTACTCGTTGAAGTAATGTACTGAAATGTCAATAAAAGCTTGGTAATGAATGAGCTTTGAACTGTAGCAATGCTGCATATGGACAGCTGGGAATGGTTGGAAAGCGCAGCCAGGTATGCCGGCTTGAGAAGGATAGCCTGAAAGGATAGTCGATATGGATGGCCAAAATGGATGGTCAATATGGAGGTCGATATGGATTATTGATGGCCGGAGATAGGCACTTGGACTACCAGGGATAGCTCGAATATGGATGGTCGATATGGATAGCCGGAGATAGGCATACTTGGGTCACCAGAATGGACACCACCCCAAAAAGTGCTGACATAAATTCTCATTGTCCATCGCCTCCTCAATCAACCGATCCACCTGCTCCTCCCCGCTCAAATTCTCGCTCCCCCCAAAATCGTTCCCGCTGAGCTTGTCCTCTATCTGCAACACATCTCGCAAATCATCCATTAAATATTGTGTGAAGTCTACAAGTAATTATCAAATAGAAATGTATTCGTTGAAGTAATGTACTGAAATGTCAATAAGAGCTAGGTAATGAATGAGCTTTGAACTGTAGCAATGCTGCATATGGACAGCTGGGAATGATTGGAAATGGTTGGAAAGCGTAGCCATATGCCAGCTTGAGAAGAATCGTCTGAAAGGATAGCTCGAATATGGAGGTCGATATGGATTATCGATGGCCGGAGATAGGCACTTGGACTACCAGGGATAGCTCGAATATGGATGTCGATATGGATAGCCGGAGATAGGCATACTTGGGTCACCAGAATGGACACCATCCCAAAAAATGCTGACACAAATTCTCATTGTCCATCGCCTCTTCAATCAACCGCTCCACCTGCTCCTCCCCGCTCAAATTCTCACTCCCCCCAAAATCGTTCCCGCTGAGCTTGTCCTCTATCTGCAACACATCTCGCAAACCATCCATCGAATATTGTGTGAAGTGAGTCTACAAGTAATTATCAAATAGAAATGTATTCGTCAAAGTGATGTACTGAAATGTCAATAAGAGCTTGGTAATGAATGAGCTTTAACTGTAGCAATGCTGCATATGGACAGCTGGGAATGCTTGGAAATGGTTGGAAATGGTTGGAAAGGCTTGAAAAGCGTAGCCAGATATGCCAGCTTGAAAGGATAGCTTGAAAAAGAACAGCTTGAAAAGGATAGCCAGAGATATGCACTGCTTGCAATAAGGACATGTTGAAAAAGGACAGCTTGAATAGGGATAGTGTCCTCCTCAATCAACCATCCACCTGCTTGCTGCTAAATTCTCCCATATCATCCATCAAATATTGTGTGAAGTCTACTAGAAATAATCAAATAGAAATGTATTCGTTGAAGTAATGTACTGAAATGTCAATAAGAGCTTGGTAATGAATGAGCTTTAAACTGTAGCAATGCTGCATATGGACAGCTGGGAATGCTTGGAAAGGCTTGAAAAGCGCAGCCAAGTATGCCAGCTTGAAAAGAATCGTCTGAAAGGATAGCCTGAAAGGATAGCTCGAATATGGAGGTCGATATGGATTGTTGATGGCCGAATATGGATTATGGATAGCTGGAGATAGGGACACTTGGGCTACCAGGGATAGCTCAAATATTGATGGCCGGAGATAGGCACTTGGCCTACCAAAATGGACACCACCCCAAAAAGTGCTGACATAAATTCTCATTGTCCATCGCCTCTTCAATCAACCGCTCAACCTGCTCCTCCCCGCTCAAATTCTCACTCCCCCCAAAATCGTTCCCGCTGAGCTTGTCCTCTATCTGCAACACATCTCCCATATCCATCAAATATTGTGTGAAGTCTACTAGAAATAATGAAATAGAAATGTATTCGTTGAAGTAATGTACTGAAATGTCAATAAGAGCTTGGTAATGAATGAGCTTTAAACTGTAGCAATGCTGCATATGGACAGCTGGGAATGCTGGGAATGCTGGGAAATGGTTGGAAATGGTTGGAAAGCGCAGCCAGATATGCCAGCTTGAGAAGAATAGTCTGAAAGGATAGCTCGAATATGGATGGTCGATATGGACGTCGATATGGATTATTGATGGCCGGAGATAGACACTTGGACTACCAGGGATAGCCCAAATATGGATGGTCGAATATGGATGGCTGGATAGCCGGAGATAGGCACTTGGCCTACCAGAAAGGACACCATCCCAAAAAGTGCTGACACAAATTCTCATTGTCCATCGCCTCCTCAATCAACCGCTCCACCTGCTCCTCCCCGCTCAAATTCTCACTCCCCCCAAAATCGTTCCCGCTGAGCGTGTCCTCTATCTGCAGCACATCTCCCATATCATCCATCAAATATGGACAGCTGGGAATGCTTGGAAATGGTTGGAAATGGTTGGAAAGGCTTGAAAAGCGTAGCCAGATATGCCAGCTTGAGAAGAATCGTCTGAAAGGATAGCTCGAATATGGATGTCGATATGGATGCTTAATATGGATGGTCGATATGGATAGCCGGAGATAGGATGTCTACCAAAATGGACACCACCCCAAAAAATGCTGACATAAATTCTCATTGTCCATCGCCTCCTCAATCAACCATCCACCTGCTTGCTGCTAAATTCTCCCATATCATCCATCAAATATTGTGTGAAGTCTACTTGAAATAATCAAATAGAAATGTATTCGTTGAAGTAATGTACTGAAATGTCAATAAGAGCTTGGTAATGAATGAGCTTTGAACTGTAGCAATGCTGCATATGGGCAGCTGGGAATGCTTGGAAATGCTTGGAAAGGCTTGAAAAGCGCAGCCAGATATGCCAGCCTGAAAGGATAGCTCGAATATGGAGGTCGATATGGATTATTGATGGCCGGAGATAGGATGTCTACCAAAATGGACACCACCCCAAAAAATGCTGACACAAATTCTCATTATCCATCGCCTCCTCAATCAACCGATCCACCTGCTCCTCCCCGCTCAAATTCTCACTCCCCCCAAAATCGTTCCCGCTGAGCTTGTCCTCTATCTGCACTGCTTGTAATAAGGACATGTTGAAAAAGGACGGCATGAAAGAGGACAGCTTCAATAGAGATAGTCTCCTCCTCAATCAATCGTCCGCCTGCTTGCTGCAACACATCTCCCATATCATCCATCAAATATTGTGTCAAGTAAGTCTACTAGTTATATTGAAATAGAAATGTATTCGTTGAAGTAATGTACTGAAATGTCAATAAGAGCTTGGTGATGAATGAGCTTTAAACTGTAGCAATGCTGCATGTGGACAGCTGGGAAAGGCTTGAAAAGCGTAGCCAGATATGCCAGCTTTAGAAGAATAGTCTGAAAGGATAGCCTGAAAGGATAGCTCGAATATGGATGTCGATATGGATTATTGATGGCCGGAGATAGGCACACTTGGGCTACCTGGGATAGCTCGAATATGGAGGTCAATATGGATGGCCGGAGATAGGATATCTACCAGAATGGACACCACCCCAAAAAGTGCTGACACAAATTCTCATTGTCCATCGCCTCCTCTATCAACCGTCCGCCTGCTTGCTGCAACACATCTCCCAAGCCGTCCATCAAATATTGTGTGAAGTCTACTAGAAATAATCAAATAGAAATGTATTCGTTGAAGTAATGTACTGAAATGTCAATAAGAGCTTGGTAATGAATGAGCTTTAAACTGTAGCAATGCTGCATATGGACAGCTGGGAATGCTTGGAAATGGTTGGAAATGGTTGGAAAGGCTTGAAAAGCGCAGGCAGATATGCCAGCCTGAAAGGATAGCTCGAATATGGAGGTCGATATGGATTATTGATGGCCGGAGATAGGATGTCTACCAAAATGGACACCACCCCAAAAAATGCTGACACAAATTCTCATTATCCATCGCCTCCTCTATCAACCGATCCACCTGCTCCTCCCCGCTCAAATTCTCACTCCCCCCAAAATCGTTCCCGCTGAGCTTGTGCTCTATCTGCAACACATCTCCCATATCATCCATCGAATATTGTGTGAAGTAAGTCTACAAGTAATTATCAAATAGAAATGTATTCGTTGAAGTAATGTACTGAAATGTCAATAAGAGCTTGGTAAAGAATGAGCTTTAAACTGTAGCAATGCTGCATATGGACAGCTGGAAATGCTTGGAAAGGCCTGAAAAGCGCAGACAGATATGCCAGCTTGAGAAGAATCGTCTGAAAGGATGGCTCGAATATGGAGGTCGATATGGATTATTGATGGCCGAATATGGATGGCTGGATAGCTGGAGATAGGGACACTTGGGCTATGGCCGGAGATAGGCACTTGGCCTACCAGAATGGACACCACCCCAAAAAATGCTGACACAAATTCTCATTGTCCATCGCCTCCTCAATCAACCGTCCGCCTGCTTGCTGCTAAAATCTCCCATATCATCCATCAAATACTTGGAAATGCTTGGAAATGCTTGGAAAGCGCCGCCAGATATGCCAGCTTGAGAAGAATCGTCTGAAAGGATAGCCTGAAAGGATAGCTCGACTATGGAGGTCGATATGGATTATTGATGGCCGGAGATAGGCACTTGGGCTACCTGGGATAGCTCGAATATGGAGGTCAATATGGATAGCCGGAGATAGGATGTCTACCAAAATGGACACCACCCCAAAAAGTGCTGACACAAATTCTCATTGTCCATCGCCTCCTCTATCAACCGCTCCACCTGCTCCTCCCCGCTCAAATTTTCACTCCCCCCAAAATCGTTCCCGCTGAGCTTGTCCTCTATCTGCAACACATCTCGCAAACCATCCATCGAATATTGTGTGAAGTAAGTCTACTAGTAATAATGAAATAGATATGTATCTGTTGAAGTAATGTACTGAAATGTCAATAAAAGCTTGGTAATGAATGAGCTTTGAACTGTAGCAATGCTGCATATGGACAGCTAGGAAATGCTTGGAAATGGTTGGAAAGGCTTGAAAAGCGTAGCCATATGCCAGCTTGAGAAGAATCGTCTGAAAGGATAGCTCGAATATGGATGGTCAATATGGAGGTCTATGGATTATTGATGGCCGGAGATAGGCACTTGGACTACCAGGGATAGCTCGAATATGGATGGTCGATATGGATAGCCGGAGATAGGCATTTGGCCTACCAGAAAGGACACCACCCCAAAAAGTGCTGACACAAATTCTCATTGTCCATCGCCTCCTCTATCAACCGATCCACCTGCTCCTCCCCGCTCAAATTCTCGCTCCCCCCAAAATCGTTCCCGCTGAGCTTGTCCTCTATCTGCAACACATCTCCCATATCATCCATCAAATATTGTGTGAAGTCTACTAGAAATAATCAAATAGAAATGTATTCGTTGAAGTAATGTACTGAAATGTCAATAAGAGCTTGGTAATAAATGAGCTTTGAACTGTAGCAATGCTGCATATGGACAGCTGGAAATGCTTGGAAAGGCTTGAAAAGCGTAGCCAGATATGCCAGCTTGAGAAGAATCGTCTGAAAGGATAGCTCGAATATGGATGGTCGATATGGATTATTGATGGTCGATATGGGGTCGATATGGATGGTCAATATGGAGGTTGATATGGATGGTGGATAGCTGGAGATAGGGACACTTGGGCTACCTGGGATAGCTCGAATATGGAGGTCGATATGGATGGCCGGAGATAGGATGTCTACCAAAATGGACACCATCCCAAAAAATGCTGACATAAATTCTCATTGTCCATCGCCTCCTCTATCAACCGATCCACCTGCTCCTCTCCGCTCAAATTCTCACTCCCCCCAAAATCGTTCCCGCTGAGCTTGTCCTCTATCTGCACTGCTTGTAATAAGAACATGTTGAAAAAGGACGGCATGAAAGAGTACAGCTTAAATAGGGATAGTCTTCTCCTCAATCAACCGTCCGCCTGCTTGCTGCTAAAAGCTTCCATATCATCCATTAAATATTGTGTGAAGTAGGTTTACTAGTAATTATCAAATAGAAATGTATTCGTTGAAGTAATGTACTGAAATGTCAATAAGAGCTTGGTAATGAATGAGCTTTAAACTGTAGCAATGCTGCATATGGACAGCTGGGAATGCTTGGAAAGGCTTGAAAAGCGCAGCCAGGTATGCCTGCTTGAGAAGAATAGTCTGAAAGGATAGCTCGAATATGGAGGTCGATATGGATTATGGATAGCTGGAGATAGGCACACTTGGACTACCAGGGATAGCTCGAATATGGAGGTCAATATGGATTATTGATGGCCGGAGATAGGATGTCTACCAAAATGGACACCACCCCAAAAAATGCTGACACAAATTCTCATTGTCCATCGCCTCCTCAATCAACCATCCGCCTGCTTGCTGCTAAAATCTCCCATATCGTCCATAAATATTGTGTGAAGTAAGTCTACAAGTAATTATCAAATAGAAATGTATTCGTTGAAGTAATGTACTGAAATGTCAATAAGAGCCTGGTAATGAATGAGCTTTAACTGTAGCAATGCTGCATATGGACAGCTGGGAATGCTTGGAAATGCTTGGAAATGCTTGGAAAGGCTTGAAAAGCGCAGCCAGATATGCCAGCTTGAAAGGATAGCTCGAATATGGAGGTCGATATGGATTATAGCTGGAGATAGGGACACTTGGGCTACCTGGGATAGCTCGAATATGGAGGTCAATATGGATTATTGATGGCCGGAGATAGGATATCTACCAGAAAGGACACCACCCCAAAAAATGCTGACACAAATTCTCATTATCCATCGCCTCCTCTATCAACCTATCCACCTGCTCCTCCCCGCTCAAATTCTCACTCCCCCCAAAATCGTTCCCTCTGAGCTTGTCCTCTATCTGCACTGCTTGTAATAAGAACATGTTGAAAAAGGACGGCATGAAAGAGGACAGCTTAAATAGGGAAAGTGTCCTCCTCAACCAACCATCCGCCTGCTTGCTGCTAAAATCTCCCATATCGTCCATAAATATTGTGTGAAGTAAGTCTACAAGTAATTATCAAATAGAAATGTATTCGTCAAAGTGATGTACTGAAATGTCAATAAAAGCTTGGTAATGAATGAGCTTTGAACTGTAGCAATGCTGCATGTGGACAGCTGGGAAAGGCTTGAAAAGCGCAGCCAGATATGCCAGCTTGAAAGGATAGCGCGAAAAAGAACAGCTTGAAAAGGATAGCCAGAGATATGCACTGCTTGCAATAAGGACATGTTGAAAAAGGACAGCTTGGAAGAGGACAGCTTAAATAGGGATAGTCTCCTCCTCAATCAACCATCCGCCTGCTTGCTGCTAAAAGCTTCCATATCATCCATCAAATATTGTGTGAAGTCTACTAATAATAATCAAATAGAAATGTATTCGTTGAAGTAATGTACTGAAATGTCAATAAGAGCTTGGTAATGAATGAGCTTTAACTGTAGCAATGCTGCATATGGACAGCTGGGAATGCTTGGAAATGGTTGGAAATGGTTGGAAAGGCTTGAAAAGCGTAGCCAGATATGCCAGCTTGAAAGGATAGCTTGAAAAAGAACAGCTTGAAAAGGATAGCCAGAGATATGCACTGCTTGCAATAAGGACATGTTGAAAAAGGACAGCTTGGAAGAGGACAGCATAAATAGGGATAGTCTCCTCCTCAATCAACCATCCGCCTGCTTGCTGCTAAAATCTCCCATATCGTCCATAAATATTGTGTGAAGTAAGTTTACAAGTAATAATCAAATAGAAATGTATTCGTTGAAGTAATGTACTGAAATGTCAATAAGAGCTTGGTAATGAATGAGCTTTAACTGTAGCAATGCTGCATATGGACAGCTAGGAAATGGTTGGAAATGCTTGGAAATGCTTGGAAAGGCTTGAAAAGCGCAGCCAGATATGCCAGCTTGAGAAGAATCGTCTGAAAGGATAGCTCGAATATGGATGGTCAATATGGAGGTCTATGGATTATTGATGGCCGGAGATAGGCACTTGGACTACCAGGGATAGCTCGAATATGGAGGTCAATATGGATAGCCGGAGATAGGCACACTCGGGTGGGTCACCAGAATGGACACCACCCCAAAAAATGCTGACACAAATTCTCATTGTCCATCGCCTCCTCAATCAACCGATCCACCTGCTCCTCCCCGCTCAAATTCTCACTCCCCCCAAAATCGTTCCCGCTGAGCTTGTCCTCTATCCGCTGCAACACATACTGCGCACGCACACGCTTCACCTTCTCGTTCTCCTCGCGCTCCAACACCTCGTAGGCGTCCTGCCCCCCCGCAGCCATGCGCGCCAAGTCCTCCTTGCTGACCTTTGTTGGGACGTACCCCGTGGCGCGGATCGCCTGCTTGGCCGTCAAATCAAAGCCCCAGTCGATCAACGGATCGCGGGCAAACGACGAAAACAAGGCTATGAGCGACTCGCGGTTGGAACGCACCACGCGCACCACGTGGTTCATGGTGATTTTGAACAGCCCCTCGACGCCCGAAACCTCTGTGGCGTTGACCAACATGCGGGTGAGGCGGAAGGGCACCCGCTCGGGCCACTTGTCCCTGAGCAGGGCCGCCTCGAAGCAGTCGCCAAAGTCGATGTGGATGACCTTGCCGGTGACCTTGCTGATCATGATGTTCAGCGGATGGCGGTCGCCGAGGCCCAAGACGTAGCCGACGATGGACATGGTGGCCAAGGAGCGGGTGAAGGTGAGGCGGCGGTCCAACCAGACCTCCAGGGAGCGCAGCTTGAGCCACAACACGTCGTAGAGGTCGTTGCCGTGCAGCAGGGCAAGGGTCCACATGAAGATCTCAAGCTTGCGCAACAAGGTGGTGTGCTCGTAGGTCTTCAAGCTGGCAACGCTGTTGATGATTTTGCGCTCGAGGTCGCGCATGACGCCGCGGAAGCCGCGGAACTGCGTCACGAGCTGGTTCAAGGTGTCGCTGTGCGGAACCCACCCCAAGAGCCCGGACTTGGGGCTGAGGGGCACCGTGGGGTACGCCTGGAGCGCCAAGTGGCGGCGGAAGCACTCCGGGTCGTTTTCGAGCAACCGGTTGACCAACCGGAACAACTGCATCACCATGTGGTCCTGGCGGATGTCCTCCTGGCCCTTGAGGGCGTAGTCGTAGGTGCGCCCGTCCTGGCCCCGCACAAAGAGCCGCCGCGGCCGCTGCTTCGACAGGAGCACCTGGACGTCCTTCTCGAACCCGGCGATCCGCACCACCGCCCGGCCCGGCTCGTAGGTGCCCGGCACCGCCAACCGGAGCGGGCCGCACCCGAGCAACGCCGGCGCGACGTACGCCAACGAGTGCGCCCGCACCGCCGCGAAATCCGCGAAGATCTTGTTGTGCACCGGCGTGAAGCAGTCCAAGGCCTGCTGGAGCACCAGCACGTCCGGCGCCGCCTTGAACCGCCGCAAAAGCTCCACCCCGCGCGTGATCTCCGCGCCCCACGCCGCCCAGAACGTCCGCTCGTGGAACGTCGTGCGCGGCTGCGCGTAGAGCTCCTCCACGCGCGCAACGATCCGCGCAAGGTTGCGGCCCAGCTGGAAGATGTTCACCGCCTCCTCGATGCGGTGGAACCACTGCTCGTGGAGCAACATCGCCACCTTGACGAGCTGGGTGACCACAAGCTCGGCCTCGGCAACGAGCACGGGGTGGAGGAACCGGATGTTGTTGAGGATGCGGATGGCCGCGCTCTGGCCGGCCTGCTCGCTCAGCCGCACCAGCACGTTGAGCTGGAAGAGCAACGCCTGCGGATACAACTCCGCGAGGCGGGTCACGAGGCCCTGGAGCGCCTCGTTGACGGTGCGGTTCGGGTGGTGGAGCCGCGAGAAGAGCTGCGGCACCACCTGGAGCCAGAGCTCGATCTGGAGCGCGGCCACGCCGGTGTGGATCTGCTTCGCGGTTTCCGCATAGCCGCCGAACGCAAACCAGAGGTCGAGCAACCGCAAGATGTCCTGGAGGGCCACGGTCTGCAGGAGCTCGATCGCCTTGAAGAAGCCTGCCACGGCGTGCACCACGTAGTTCTTGACGATGGTCTGCTGGGCCGCCAGGGGCGGCTCGTCGACGTCAAAGCGCTGCCGCATCGGCGCCAGCTGCCCGAGGATCACCTCGTAGTTGGCCAACGCCCAGTAGTGCCAGCCCTTGAACCACAGCGGGAAAAGCGTTGTCAGGAGGAGACACAGCCCAAGCACGTTGCCCGCCATGTCGTTGGACGCCCAGTCCGGAATGAGCTCCATCTGCCAGAGGCCCTGCTTGAGGTAGCACCGCCCAAGCATCTGCTTCATCCGCACATAGAGCTGCGGCTCGCACGGAAGCTCCGCCACAACTAGCTGGTTCTTCACAAGGGTGTCTGTGTTGATGCAGAGCCCGCTGCCAAGGCGGAAACTGTACAGCGCAAGCGCCTCGTAGGCCTCCTGGCGCGCGCCCTTTGCCCAGAGCAACTTGAGCTGCGCATACACCAACGCAGGGTGCGTGATGACCCCGTGGAACTCGCGGTTTCCGGGCACCGCGCGGAGCTCCACCGTGTTGTTCTTGAGCCCCGCAAGCGTCTTTTCCGCAAGCGCAAACCGCCCCGCCTTGCGGCAGAGGTTCGCAAACTTCACCCGCGCCGTGAGATCCGTCTCCGGCGGAATCACCAACAGCCGCACGTTGAGGACGCGCTGCCACACGTCCACGCTGCCCTGGCAGTGGTAGAGCCGCGCGTCCCACGCGCGGCGGAGAACGCCCCGGAGGGGCAGCCCCGCGGGCAACTGCTTGTACTGGATGATCTCCTCGATGTCCAGGAGCATCTGGACCCGCACCACCACGTCGTAGGCGCGCGCATAGCTCTCGTTGATGAGCGAGGTCATCTCGCTGCCGAGGAGGCGGCGCGCCGCCGCAATGTTGTCCTGGGCCCTGCGGAAGTTGCAGCGGTGGACGTTGAGGATTGCGTCGTAGAAGAACTTGTTTGCCGAGTCTTTTTTCATGACGTTGATGTAGTCCTCCATGCGGTCCCAGTTGGCGGTGCCCCAGGCAGCTGCGGCGGCAAGGGGTGCGATTTTGTCGCGGCCGTCGTTGGAGAGGAGGGTCCAGTTGCGCTCGACGAGGGTTTGTAGTTTGTCCCATTGGCCAAGGGCGTGGAGACAAGACATTTTTCCGGTGATAGTTTCGACGGGGCCGGGGCCGGGGCCGGGGCCCTTCCCTGGGCCCGAAGGGGCCAGGGAGGGGGCCAGGGAGGGGGCATCCGCGCTGGAATTATTTGGGGCGGAATCCGTATTGTTTGGGGCGGAATCCACATTACCCGATTCGGAAATGCGGGTGCGGTCCGCAGACTCCGGTCCGTTTTCCGATGGTCGTCCGGCGGCGGCCCCCGGTCCGGCCTGACGGCCGTCCCTGGTGGCCTCGCCGTCCTGGCCACCCTCATCATACATTCTCGCTGCCTCGCTCCACCGCGACAACCGCTGCAACCACAGCTCCTTTGCTCGCTGCCCGTACTTCCCCGTCGCCATCTCCAAAATACCCAGCCCCGCGTCCCCCTGCTGCAACGAACTGTTCACAAAAATCAACTGCTCAAAACTCCGCCCCAAACTCCCGTACCCCGGCTCCTGCGCAAGCGTCTGCCGGAAGTCAAGCTCCAAATAGTGGAGCGCCTTTGCGTACGCGTGGTGCCGGTTTGCAAGCTTCGCCAACACCCCGTACGGAATCCGCGGGTCCACAAGATTGTGCTCCATGAACTCCACAAGATTGAGCATCACCAGCAACACGTCCGTGGTGTTTGGCGCGTTGGAGGCCGCCGCAGCAACCCCCTGGGCCAACTCCGCCCGCGCGCCGTCGTCGCACACCACCCACACGTACATAAACGCCGTGTTGAAGAGCTCCCGCGCAAACGCACCCGAACTGTACGCCAAAACCGCACACTGCGCCACAATCGGCGACGGCGAGTGCTTCACAAGCTCGTGGGTCAACGTCTTGAGCCACTCGGCCCAGTCGCTGCGCGTGTCGCAGCCGGCGGTGCTCCAGAACGGCCGGAGCGCCGCCATGTCCACGGCGCGCAACCCCACCGTGTCCTTCTTGCGCGCCGGGTGCGGATGCCACTCCGCGGCCAACAGGAACAGCACGTTTTCGTTTTTGATCAACTGGTGCACGATCTTCGTGTACGTGTACGAGACAATGCGGTTGCGGGCCAACGCCGCGTCCACCACGGGCAAAAAGACCAAGAACTCGCCCTTCATCTGCGCCACAAGCGCACACATCGTCGTGAGCGCCGTGTCGCGGAGCGCCACGCTGTCTGCGGCGGTGCTGTCGAAGAGACGCACAAACACGTGCACGATGCGCAGCAGGAGGTCGCCGATGTGCGGATTGCTCGAAAACCGGCCCACCGCCTCGATGGCCGCCCGCCGGCTCTCCAAGGGGCCCTCCTCGACAAACCGCAACACGTTCGCCACCACCAAGTTGAAGTACTCGTCGATGCTCGTGCCAAACGCCACAAACACCTTGATGATCTTGCGCGCCGTGGCCCTGTCGCGCGACGTGTCGCCGTGGAGCCCCGCAAGGAGGAGCGGCAACACCGTCGGCACGTGCTCCTTGAACTCCGCGTCAAGCTGCTTCGCGAGGATCTCCACAAGGTTGATGAGCGTGCTCTTGTCGGTGCGGTAGAAGTACTCGCGGACCGCCGCAAGAATGTCCGGCACCGCGGCGCGCACGTGCCGCGCAATGTGGCCCACAATCGCCGCAATCTGCTGGAACGTCAAAATCACCTTCAGCGCGGTGTATCCGCGCATTGCCCGGATCATCCCCTTGATCACGTGCTTGGAAAACAGCATCACCTTGTCCGGGAACGCCAGGAAGATGTTCACAAGCACCCGGAGCGCCGTGTCGTGGTGGGCGCTCATGGCGGGGTCCTTGAGGAACTTGATGAGGAGCGCCATGCACACGACAATCGCAAACGTCTCGTCTGCGGGGTTGGGCCGCAAGTCGTGCGAGAGCTGCATGAGAAGCACCAAGTCGACGGGGGTGTTCTGCTGGATCGGCGCGGGGATGCGCGTGTTGGGGTCTGTGATGTTGAGGAGGTCGTTGACGTCGACGGGGAGGTCCGGGTCGTTTCCGGAGTTGCCCCAGTCCTTGGCGGACGCGGAGTAGTCGGGGGAGGCGGCGTGGGGCGCGCCGTGCGGGGTCGTTGCCGCGGCATCTGCCGCCGCC
>JAKTZD010000142.1:0-14453 GCA_030564765.1 Saccharomycopsis sp. NRRL Y-5750
TTCACCCCTTTTAACGGTCGAAGAGGAAAATAAGTCATCGCCTTGGTGCTTGTCAGCAGCTAAGGATTCGCCAGTAATGGAGGATTGATCAACTTGCAAAAAGCAGTCGTCGCTGATTAATCTACCGTCGGATGGAATAACGGTTCCTTCTTCAAGTTGGAGAATATCACCAGGAACAATCTCAGCTGCTGGAACTTCAACCAAAGTGCCGTTTCTAACGACAACTGCAAAGCTTGCAAGGGTCTTCTTCAACTCATCAACAATAGAACCGGCTTGCAACTCTTGGATAAATCCAACTGCTGCGTTTAAAAGAAGCAAAGCGAAAATAACACCGAAATCAACCCAGTCTTGAAGTCCCAATGCAAGAATAGCAGCGGCTTCCATGATAAATTGGATTGGTCCGATAAAGAAGGAAATAAATTTGACAGCCAAATTTTCTTTTTCTTCCTTCATTTGGTTGAAACCGAACTTTTTCCGTCTTGCCTTGACTTCATCGTCAGACAAACCGGTTTTAACACAGGTATGCAAAAGTTCCTCAGGAACTGCAGCAGCCAACAAAGATCCATCTTCCTCTTCAAAGTTCTCGTGAACGCTGGCATCTGATTGCAACTCGGCAATTAACTCATTGATGTTTTCAGCCACGGAGCCTTCTTCCTCCTTTTCGGAGATGGTTTCGAGAGACATTTTTGGTGCCATGTTTTATTTTCTTGGATTTTTTGATGGGTGAAATGTTTTTCCTTCAAAAGGTAAACACTACGAGCGATGGGTGGAAATTAAAATGTGATTGATTTTACGATGGGGGAGTAGTAGTAGTACAAGAGTATAAGCGGTATATCTTTTAGTAGTACGAAAGTTTGAGTGGTATAATAATTTGAGTGGTATATCTGGTGTTGATGGATATGATGAGAAACAAATGGGAAAAGAAAAAAACACTTTGAGAAGAAGAAAGGATGGGAAGAAATGTGAGATATTTGGGGAATTTATATTAAATTCAGCCTCACTCGAAGACAAATTTGCAAAAAAGCAATCGATGCAAGCAATCGATGCAAGCAATCGATGCAAGCAATTGAGCAGTATTGTTGGGAAAGGAAGTCAGGAACGCATCGCAGGTGCATATGTGACCTAAAGTTCTGAAGGAAAAAGACAAAAAATTTTCACACACATCGACACCAAAGCTAAGTGTTGATGTCATCGAAAAAATAGGCGTACATGAGCAAGGTATATGTACTGAAGGGCACAAAAGCTACCGTGTTGTGATTAATCCGTTGAACAAACCGAACGAATTACCGTCTGGCTTAAGGTTTTCCCAGCAGGTTAATTCAGACAGTCGAGTTCAGTAATCCGATCAATACTTTGTTGTATTCAAGAACGATATTCCTACTCCAAACATTGCACTCTTTCCTAGGTGAAGCTCAAAAAAATTCTCGCTGGGCGTATATTATATCTTCATCATACATAAATCAGTGCATTGAAACTCTCGGAATGAGCCTCATATTAGTCCTATCTATAATAAATTACGACGAATTGTATATCAAAGACTGTTCAACCCGAACGCCCAGTCTAATGTCTTGTCCCACAACGACCCGGTTTTGGTGGTCAAGCCATTATTAGTAGTATGGTGAAAAATCCATAGCTTTGAACCACACTGTAAAAAAAATCATACAAACCAACTGTACTCCACCATATCGACCTAAACCATCCAGGATGAAACAATCACAAAAAAAGAAATACAGAAGACTGTAAAATGTCTATAAAGTCTCCGTTCGGACATCCTTGGTGGTCTGACAGCAATGAGCCTAGCCCAGCAAATTCAAACGCCAGACTTATCGATGAGTGGGACATCATCAAATTATCCGGATTGTTGAGAGAAAAATCAGACTGGAAACGCAAGTACAAAGACAAGAAAATCGTCGCAAAATGGACGCAAGAAATGACACATCAATCAAAACTCTCAAGTTTCCTTCCAAAGCGACTCCAGAGCTCATTGCATATATTTTTGACAAATTGGAATGGTATGAGTCCATGGAAAGCGTAAGGTTGAACACCCAATTCAGAATCCTACAGGACGAGAGAGTTGTTGAGCTGACAAACGCTCTTTGTGATATAAATATTCGTGAGAATTTGAAAAAGCAGAGCAGAGAGTTACGAGCTAGCTTTGATCACAATATTGACTATCACCCAAACAGCAACAGCAAAGTTATTGACTTAGTCAACCCATCATTGTATCCTGTTTTGTATAGCAAGACTCATGCTTATACATGTGCAGATGCCACTAAGGATGATGTGAGAATCGTTTCATTTTTCAAAAATATCAAAAAACGTAAAGCCGGACATTACTTGGTGTTCCGAGAAATACCAATGGTTGCCAGCAGTCATGGAAAGAGTTGATGCAGGAAGTGGCTACAAGTTCACGTCGAGCATTGACAACTTAGACTCTGATACCTACTGTGATTTATATCGTACGATTGAGCAGGTTTTCAACCAGTCTTTGAAGGGATTGAACTGCGTTCTTACTGCTTTCGCATTCAAGCCTATCGTCAGGATTTCTCAGGATTCCTCCGTACAAGTATGAAGAAATGAACCACCTTGAAGACGGTGGAGAAGTTTGCGACAGTCATAAATCGGTTCGTATTGAATTCAAATCTTCAATCTTAAATGATTTAAATGAAAATAATATAGTTTTGGATCAATTAAAGAGACTAAAGATAAAAATAATTTTATTCTTTGGACCTTTAAAATATTAGTTTCTCAAACAGTTTGGCACCCTCTACATTGGCTAAGCTCGTTTTTTGCTTATTTACGAGGCGTGATTGTTTTTTCTGTGTACTACAGCATGCCAATCATATTCCTCAGAAATGTCCGGCTACAGTAAGCCGCTACCTATACATAGGTGGTCACCACAGTTGTTATCGTGGTTATCTCATTTTCTCACATCTAGGACTCAAACTATTATCCATATTGTCAAATGTAGGTTCTTATAGGGTGAGCCTGGTTTGTGGAAACTAGTCCTTTTGAAAAAGACTTGAATGCCTAATCATCCAACTAAGGCAAAAGGAATGCAAACACATAACTCGAAATCACAAACCTACTAGGTAGGCCTCTATCTATGTGACCAAAATAGAAGCCTATTTATTAGGTTGCAATAGTGAGCAGGCACAACCTTAGGGTTGAAGGCAGATCTTCAAGAAATGAAAAAAGGCCGCTCGAAAGCTGCATACTGCCCGAGTGGCACATTTTCAACATTGATCTACGCTAAGAATGTAAGAATATCCAGTTCTCTATATAAATAAGAGTCGATGTCTCGTTACACACCATCTGGAGTTGATTTAAAGATACTTCTCGTTACTGAAATTTCAACAAGCTCATCACTCTCATCAAGCTCATCTCCAATACATCTTGCCTTTGCACCCAACATTCCAACTTAATAAATATCTTACAATGCAACTTTTTTACCAACTCGTTTTATTGACCTTGTCAGCTCAAGCCATCCTTGCTGCTCCAGTGCCCGATGCCGATCAGCTCAATACTCCTGCCGCTGGTTCGAGCAATGCCGTTTCCGGGTCCACTTCAAGCGGCTGGAAAGAATCTTTTAAAAGCGCATTCTCCAAAGTCAAGTCTGCCACAGCAAGTGCTGGTGGAAAAGTGTCGCAAGAAGCCAAGGTTCTTGGAGGCGCCTTGAAAACTAAGACCGTGGCTCTTGGAAGCTTGATCAAAGCCAACCCAGGGAAAACGGGTCTTATTGGTGCTGGTGCTGCTTTGGGTGCTGCTGCCATCTACGAAAACCACCACCATAATCACCACCACGACAAGCATAACTCTACGAAAGCTGCACATGCTGGCCATGCGCTTTTGTAGGAATATTTCTTGCAACATGTCCGTCACTTTCTTCATTATGTAAATGCCCATTTAGTTCTTGTTCTTTGTCCTACTTTACTTAATATTATCAAATTTTAGTTCGTTTTTTAACGGCTGTAGACATCTCCATGGAGGAATTCACGGCATGTACTGTTGATAGTCCATCGAAATGAAGATTTTCAGTTACATTTCGCCGACAATAGTGTCTCTAGATTAACAGCCTCATTACGATTGATTGATGGCCATGGCCTTGCCCCATCCTGAAGGAGAATGAAGAAGTCAAGAGTGCTCGTAGCAATAATTTGCAAGCGTCACCCGGGACAAATCACCCAATAGGTTTGGCTCCTAAATCAGTGTGATTGTCCCGGTAGACTTGATAACACAGCCAGCTGTCACATGTACTACCCGCTATCAAAATCGCTAAAACATTGAGCCATCAGCAGTCCCATTAAGTTCATTTCGGCGCAATATAAAAATTTTCCCTCTGTAATTGCTCCTTGGAGTTACTGCAGATGTAGATACCATGAAGAAGCTGCTAAGAAAGCTATTTGTGGCCCTACACGAGAAAGACGTCATTGAGAAGGAAAGGCCGGGTTGGATCTTTGTTAAACATTTGGCGGAATTAAATACTGCCTAGCAATGATGATAGCTTCACCGAAGCTAATGAAATGACTGCTTTTGCCTCGTACCTGTGAAGTCTTGCGACCGTACGTCTCTATCAACTTCAGTCAATTGAACGAAACATTGAGCATCGATGTCCTTGTATTCTCCTGAAAAGAGAAAAATCAAAGGCGCTCACATACTCAATTGATAGCCAAAGATCAGTCACTTTTTGGTGAACGGTTTCACCTTCATCGCAAGAATTTCGTCTGATTATGATAAAGTTAAATATTTCAATGTTCAAATTTATTTATCTTAAAGGAAAACTCGCCTATCTTCGTTTTGTAGTTCCATACATGAGTGCAGTATTCATTGGTCTCTGATAAAAAGGGTCTAAGTTTTAGCGAAGAGAAGCAAAAATTCATCAGATTGAATTTTTTTTTGACAGTTGCGATGCCCATCCGCACAGGGGGACCCGGCGCGTGTATTTTCGTTGCCAGTAGGGGGTGGCTTGTTTTTTTTCTTACATTTTTTGGAGTGTGAATTACCTTACGAATAGCAATATCCAAGTGTGTAACAGAATAATTTCGGATCAACTAAGTAGATGAAAGTTGGGGAGACTGGGAAAAAATAGCGAACCTCCTCGGACACTTTTTTGGGGTACACGGGGGAAAAACAATTTTGGCCTCAACAAGCCTGTACGTAGCCTGGCTATCGATAGCCAGGCTCTTTAGCGATAGTGTGCACGAATTCGGTTAAACAAATTCACCACAGTGCAGAAAAAAAAAATAACAAAAAACCAATATTTTTTTCCCAGTAATAGCAGAACCTTCACGGTGTTATTGACCCAGTCTTTGAGTATCATCGAATCAGTATAAGTTCTCAGAATCCCCTATTTCGAAGTTCTCACCTGATCGATTTTCCTTCAAGTCTCGTTTGGCTTATTTTGATTGTTTTCGTGTTTCAAGTTGCTCCAAAGATCGACTATTCAAAGCTATATCGATTTTCCAGGATATCAAGATAACATCAGTGCATAGTGCATAAAATCAATAAAACAGCCAGAGAACGCCATGAAGTTCTCGCATTCACTACAGTTCAACGCTGTGCCTGAATGGTCGTCGAAATATCTTGCCTACTCGTCTTTGAAAAAGCTTATTTACACGTTACAGAAGCTGAATCTTGTAGAGCAAAACTACGATGACGAACAGTCGGCTTTACTCGGCACAGACCGGACATCACCGGTTGATACATTCACCAAGGCTCTTGACAAGGATCTAGCTAAGATTGACGAGTTCTATAAGGCCAAAGAGGGCGAAATCTACAGCGAATTCGATGCGTTGTGCCAAGATGTCGATGACTACTTAAACGAGCTCAAATTGAAGACCAGCATTATTCTCAATGAAGAAAGCAACGTCCCTGCCACCGACAGTCACGACAAAACCAAGGATACAGGCGACTCTATTCAGGCCAGTGTCTCACAGGCTCTTATAGATACTGCTTCAGACATTGACAATTTCCACGGCTCAAATATCAGAAAACTTTCGTCAAACTTTGAGGCTCGCAACAACTTGTTATCTGTGAAATCTCCCGAAATATACGGCGATGATGAGAATGAGGAGAGCGACGAGGACGATATGGATGGGATCGGCTCTAATGGGAGACCAGCAGCGGGCGAGTCTGCCAATTTACTAGGAAGATCCAAAACACAAAACTCCGACAAGAAATCGTTGCAGATATCAGCGGGATCTGCCCCATTGGAGCCTACACTCAGCAACCAATCAGCAGAGGGCGTCAAGCAGTCGTTGACGCTTCTTAACAGCTTCAATTTGAAGGATCTGTTCCTCATATTGTCGGATATCCGTATAACTCTCAAAAAGAGGCTTATCTTGGTGTTCACGTCCTTATCAGAGTTGAAATCCTACATAGAGTTGAACAAGACGGGGTTCAAAAAGATTTTGAAAAAATTTGACAAAACCTTACAAACCAACTTGAAGGACGAGTACTTGAGCAACACTCTTGTCAATGACTCTTATATTTTCAAAAAAGACACCCTAGAGGCGCTTGCGGACCGCATTTCCCGTGTTGTCGAGTTATATGCTATTGTAGCAACCGAAGGCTCGACGGTAGCTGCAGAGAAAGAGTTGAAGGTCCATTTGCGTGAACATGTTGTCTGGGAAAGAAACACAGTCTGGAGAGACATGATAAACATAGAAAGAAAGTCCCAGGCTGCCAATGTTCTTGTGAACAAGAAATTCATTGCCTCTAACTCTTATGACTCGCTTTCTGGGAAGGAGGCCGAGAACCCCGTTGCTGTCGAGACGTTTGGCTTGAAAAACATATTCTCGGGATCCCTGTTGAAAATCATCATTATCGTGCTGATAATGGGGACGCTTCTTGTGGTATCTCCGTTCAAGGAAAGAGAGCAAAAGAATTGTTTTGCGCTTTTGATTGCCTCGTCCTTGCTTTGGGCTACCGAGGCGATTCCATTATTTGTCACCGCGTTGGCTATTCCGTTGATGGTGATTCTTTTGAGCGTTCTCAAATACGACGATCCATCGCATCCGAACTTTAACCAGACGATGAACGCTACAGACGCTTCGAAGTACATTTTGGGCTCTATGTGGTCGTCTGTGATCATGCTTTTGCTAGGAGGTTTCACTTTGGCTGCTGCCTTGTCCAAATACTCAATCACGAGGATCTTCTCGACGATGATCCTCTCCAAGTCCGGAACCAATCCAAATTCTATTCTTTTGACGATCATGTTGATTTCTCTTTTTGTCTCTGCAGTTGTGAGCAATGTTGCTGCCCCAGTTCTTTGTTATTCGATTATCCAGCCTTTGCTCCGCACGTTGCCTACGAATTCGAATTTCTCCAAAGTTTTGATCCTTGGGGTGGCCTTTGCGTCTAATTTGGGAGGGATGTCTTCTCCTATATCCTCTCCTCAGAACATCATTGCCATCGAGTTGATGGATCCACAGCCTTCTTGGATCCAATGGTTTGTTATCTCTGTGCCCGTCTGCTTGATTTCGTTGGTGGTTATTTGGATGTTTCTTCTTGTGAGTTTCAAAATAACTGGATCTTCGAGTATTGCTGCGGACAGCGATGACCCAACGTCGCAGCAGATCAAAATCGCGCCAATAAAGGCTCTGAATGAAAAACTCACGCCAATACAGTGGTTCATCACGTTTGTGTCTCTTGGAACCATCTGTTTATGGTGTTTTGCCAACAATCTTTCGCCTATTTTTGGGGAAATCGGGATGATTTCGTTGATTCCGATTATTATCTTCTTTGGCTCGGGGATTCTCACTTCTGAGGACTGGAATAATTTCTTATGGACAATTGTTGCCTTGGCTATGGGTGGAATTGCCCTAGGGAAGGCCGTGGCATCTTCAGGGTTGTTGAAGACCATTGCCCTGCTTATTCAGTCGCAAATAGGAGACATGAAGATCTATCAGATTTGCATTATCTTTGGGTTCCTTGTGTTAATTATCTCGACGTTCATCTCTCATACGGTGTCGGCATTGATCTTGCTTCCGTTGGTCAAGGAGATTGGCCAGACAATATCTAAGGATTCTGACTGCTCGAGATTATTGGTGATGGTCAATGTGTTGCTTTGCTCCATTGCTATGGGTCTTCCTACATCAGGGTTCCCTAACGTTACAGCAATTTGCATGACGGACGATCTAGGGCATAGTTATGTGAATGTCAAGACGTTTATCACTAGGGGTGTTCCAAGTTCGTTGATTGCATACACTGTGATTATTACTGTTGGTTATGGGATAATGATGATTATTCATTTTTGATTATTTCTCTGATATATACCGAAAAGCATGCATGTTTGGTTTGCACGGAATAATGATAATTCTTTTGAGTTGCATATGTTTACGCTAATGAATGTGACAGTTGTATAGAATGGGGTTGTAGAGTATGTAATTGTAGCGGAAGATAGTTTATGGCGATTGACGCGATGATTAACTGGCTGACGGAGTTTTTTCTTGCTTTGGAATCGAATTGTTGTGCTAGCTTGCTTTTATCTTGGGCTTAAGCTTCTTCAATTAGCGGAAGGCATATTCAGGTTTTGAATGCTAAAGACTATAAATTGGAGAAACAGCAGAATCTTGTGTTGACTTCTGGGAGGAAGTGGATTACTACGACTATAAAAGTGTTTGTGCTTTATGTTCAATGTCTATCTTTTTCACCGCAGCATTATGGCTATTCTGTCTGTACGTGAATGCGATTTCGTGAAACCATTATCTTATGAAGATTGTAGCAGGACTTTTGAGCGATAGATGGCTGCAAAGGCTGTACCACCTGCTTCAAAGGAAGTAAACAGCATAGGCAAAACTACAGATAGCTAATTGGAGTGTGTAATGCTTGTAGTGACAGCTGTTGAGCAGCAGCAGGGCCTAATTGGCTACAGCGAAAGTACTGTAGTCAAACGGCAAGCGTGGCGCACAGATTAAAGTTTTTACAACACCGCGCCATTTTTCAGTCCCATTTTCACAACCTCTATAAAATATACTAGCTGTCACCCATGTCAACAGTACCGTAAGGGTACAGCAAAAGTGGCGCACAAAATAAAGTTTTTACAGCAACGCGCCATTTTTCAGTCCCATTTTCACAACCTTTATTAAATACAGATAACCTCGCATCTGATACGTGCAGCTCCTTGCAGACAAGGAGTAACGATTGATACAGTAGGTAAAGGATGTATATGATATTGAGTATATATAATTTTGAACGTATATGATTTTGAGTATGTATGAATTTAAATACGAATAACTGTAGAGCTTTGCTATATATATAGAAGTCAACTATCTCCTTTGAAAGTGATCTCGATGCCTTGTTCATCACC
Source organism: Saccharomycopsis sp. NRRL Y-5750 (assembly GCA_030564765.1). Lineage (NCBI taxonomy): Eukaryota > Fungi > Ascomycota > Saccharomycetes > Ascoideales > Saccharomycopsidaceae > Saccharomycopsis > Saccharomycopsis sp. NRRL Y-5750. Next base: position 9,311 of record JAKTZD010000142.1, read on the forward strand.
TCTGATGTTTTCAAGTGGACATCCATGCGAGTCTACGCTGCAAATGTTCAATTGTAGATTCAGCTACTTGTAGCCGATGCTTTAAAGCATTGTTCTCAGCCATTAGTGCCTGAACAATCTGATCCAATTGAGCTCTATGCCTATCAATTTCTGAAATACTTCTCAACAAATTGTTTGCTGTTTTTTCCTTGCATGCTTCAGACTCTCTGAGTCTGATCTCAAGCTCTGAGACTGCGGTTTCTACCGCTTTTCCCAATTGTACAACGAGCCAATATAACAGCTAAACTAGACCTACTATCTATAGTATTTGATCTATAAGCACAAACTGAATACTTGACGCTCTACTCTTACATGTTCAGCAACCTTGCATTGAGCCTTAGCAATCAGGACTTGGTGATTATGTAATTACACCCGACAGTTACATAAGCTTTTATAATCTCAGGAGTCATCTCCTAGCTGAGGGTACCTACAGTATGAAAAGCCACGACCACATGGCTAAACTTTGAGTCGCCCATCTGTATTCTTTCAAAATTTATTACAAAAGATCCAAAGCTTTACTTATGTTATCAATGATAGCTCTATTGTGAAGTCTAGTTGAGTATGCTCAACCATCCAGCCATGTATGATATCACGTGCCGAGAACACATATACATATGTGTGTTTTCAGCACGTGATGGCTTACATAGTTTTCCCTTTTCTCAAGGGGAAAAAATGGCGCGTTGCTGTAAAAACTTTATTTTGTGCGCCACTTTTGCTGTACCCTTACGGTAACTATAGTATGTGACCTATGAGTTCAAATTTGATACCTAACTTTACACTATAACAATTTCAACACTCGTCTGTTGAGTTGTAGCAATCAAGACTTGGTGATTATATAATTGCACCCGATACTTACATAAGCATATATAATTTCAAAGTCATCGCCTCACTAAAGGGTATCTACAGCATGAAGAATCACAATCACATCTATGAGCTTTCAGTCAATCACCGGTATCCTTCACCTAAGCAGTACAAGAGACTTAACACTTTGCTTATCTTACCAATGATATATCATTGATATAGCTCTACTTTTAAGTCTAGTTAGCATGCTCGACCATCAAGGCAATGTGTGTGTTTTATCACGTGATAGCGTACAATATTCTCCCTTTTCTCATGTACTGCAAAATTTCAATCTGCGCGCCACACTTGCCGTCCCCCTACGGTACATGTATGCATATACAAGCAGGAATAGGGCTGCATTTGGAAAATCTTACTTGTTTTGATGATTGTGGAACTATAGTTGATTATAGTTATAACTCTTTCCAAGATTTTTTAACATATTCGGGAACTCACTCATGCGGGGTTTCACTCAAAAGCGTACGCTATAGTGCACGCTGCCTATACGTAAGACATTTGATTACAAATCCGTGATTGTTAGGTTTGATTCACTCGCCGCCTGGCATGAGCATAAAGACAAAAACTGGATACTCACTGGATAATTTGGTGATTAGTTCCTCGTCTCGTACAAAGCCGATCGGGTGAGAATAGAACCTCCAAATACTTTCCCGCCCCGAGTCCCTTAGAAACACGTGTGTTTTTTATTGCGACAATAACGGTGAGAGTCTATATATGGTTAGCTATTGGCTATAAGCTTTTACTGATTCCTATAAATAAAATCTATAAACTTTGTGAGAAGAATATTCGTATTTCCAGATAAGTATGTTTCAGTGCGCGACGAAAGTTTTTCATCCCAAAAATTTTCACAAGTTAAGGTTACCTCCTATTGATGATGGACGGAAGCTCAGTATGGTGTGGTCTTTCAGTCCACTCATACATTAAAGAGCCGAAAATTTTGGTGTTTAGGGAAAGGGAAGCGTTACCTTTATAAGGGTATAAAAGTGTTTGCATTTCCTCCGAATTTTATTACTGAGGGTTGAGCCTCGTTTTGGCACAATGTGAAACGATAAACCATTTTTATCGTCATCTTACTCATATTAAACTGACAAAATGTGGCTTAGAGTATTGACGTTTTCTTTATTGTCATTGAAAGCCTTTGCTGATTTGGTCGAATCTGATACTGATGCTTACGAAACTACTTCACCAACCTATTCATCCGATGATGACGACGATTCAGATGTCGATGACTTCCTTGGCAATTGGTGCCTGTACGACAACGAACCCTACTATGTGACAGCAGAATCATGCGATACTGCCGGGCTTTTGTCTCTCATTTCGGCGTACACAAGCCTACAAACTTTTTTCAACACCAAAAGCCTCGACTTGTACGATCAAGATGATATGGGCCAGTACACTCAAACCGGTGTTCATTATGTAACTTTGGGGCTTGGGGACCCAACACTGAACTTTGCCAGTATCACTAGTATTGCTAACGAGGGTCCAGCTCTGCTGTTGTTGCTGGTTCTTTTTTCTATGGGCCCAACCAGTTCATTTATTTCTGCTTTGGACGATGCGTTCCATACTAGCCCAAAAATTATAAATGTTGAGCAGTATCTTGCTGACATTATGGGGCTCTATCCAAAAGCTTTTGTGCCAAAGGGCGTAACCCAACTCGAGCAGGAGTTGTATACGGGTTTGTATCTGTTAGGATATGCTGACTTAATTACAGCTTCTATTCCTGGAGTCACTAACATGGAAGCTTTGACTAAGGTTTCATCTGCGTCCTCCGGCTTGTCAAGTAAGACCGGCTCAGCCAGCGAGACCGGCTCAGCAAGTAAAACCGGCTCAGCCAGCGAGACCGGCTCAGCAAGTAAGACTGATTCATCGAGCGGATCAAGCTCGTTGACAGCATCAGGCTCATCGAGCGGATCAGGATCTGCTGCCACCACTTCTGATGCTTCATCATCGTCGTCATCGTCGTCATCTACCGGATCGTCCAGTGCTACAGTAACTACCACGAAAAGCTCCAATGCCGCAGCAGCCCAAGGGTTATCTTTGGTTGGTTTGACTAGTACTGTCTTCAGCTTCTTCTTCTTCATGTTATAGTGATTCTGCAAAGAGTCCAGCTTGTTGTATTTCGTTCTATATGCAACTCATTCTTTTTATTTTTCTAAAAGTATGTAATATCTTGAAAATTTATAGTTAATTTTATAGATATTAATGATTTACTAACTCAAGGTCGGTTGCAATATTGGTGCATGATTTCTATGTGTGTACTTTGTTTATGGGCTTTAAAAATCCAATCTACGTAGGACATAATATTAACTCTCAATGTGGGTGAGTTTGCGGCAAAACATTAGTACCTGGTATTGATGTCATATTTTTTTGAATGTTCTCCTGTTTGAGCTGTATCACCGAGAAACGTCTTTCAAAAAACCTACAAAGACCATAAACAACTACAAAAGGTTGTCAAATGCTAATACAAAATCCACGGATTTCAAGATACCACAACTGCGGACTAAGTTCCGTCGACCCTAATTTGAACTCCCTCCTGTAAAAAGTAACCCCCCACTCACCGCTCCTGCTAATGCTGAAGTATAGGCAACCATACGGGATAGTACACCTCTGGATACTCGGTATCCTCGATGAAAATCGATCGTGGAACCCTCGTTCCGATAATGACGAACATGAGCACAACACACGGGCAAATAAACCTGCGATAATCTTGAGGATTTTATGCCGTGCAGCTTTTCGTTCTCTGATGATTCTATATATCGTCACAGACGCGTGATAAACTATACAGTAGTTTAGAATGCTAGAATGAAATGCATGTTATCTATAGCAAGGCATTTGTGGGCATGTTGGGGTATATATTTATGAGTGGTTCCTGGATGGTCACAGTATTATGGGGCCTACCAGAACGGACACCACACTGGGTGGGAGACAAATTGTCATTATAGATAGATAGATAGATAGATAGCTTGAGAAAAGGCTACCTTATGGATAGCTTGAGAGATGGCTTGGATAGCTTGCCAAGGACAGTTGAGTAAGGACAACTTGAAAAGCGTAGCCAGATATGCCAGCTTGGAAGGATAGCTTGAAAAAGAACAGCTTGAAAAGGATAGCCAGAGATATGCACTGCTTGTAACAAGAACATGTTGAAAAAGGACGGCATGAAAGAGGACAGCTTAAATAGGGAAAGTGTCCTCCTCAATCAACCCTCCGCCTGCTTGCTGCTAAAATCTCCCATATCATCCATCAAATATTGTGTGAAGTCTACTAGAAATAATCAAATAGAAATGTATTCGTTGAAGTAATGTACTAAATTGTCAATAAGAGCTTGGTAATGAATGAGCTTTGAACTGTAGCAATGCTGCATATGGACAGCTGGGAATGGTTGGAAAGCGCAGCCAGGTATGCCGGCTTGAGAAGGATAGCCTGAAAGGATAGTCGATATGGATGGCCAAAATGGATGGTCAATATGGAGGTCGATATGGATTATTGATGGCCGGAGATAGGCACTTGGACTACCAGGGATAGCTCGAATATGGAGGTCAATATGGATGGCCGGAGATAGGCATTTGGCCTACCAGAAAGGACACCACCCCAAAAAATGCTGACACAAATTCTCATTGTCCATCGCCTCAATCAACCGTCCGCCTGCTTGCTGCTAAAATCTCCCATATTATCCATCAAATATTGTGTGAAGTAAGTCTACTAGTAATAATCAAATAGAAATGTATTCGTTGAAGTAATGTACTGAAATGTCAATAAGAGCTTGGTAATGAATGAGCTTTAACTGTAGCAATGCTGCATATGGACAGTTGAGAATGCTTGGAAATGGTTGGAAAGGCTTGAAAAGCGTAGCCAGGTATGCCAGCTTGAAAGGATAGCCTGAAAGGACAGCCTGAAAGGATAGCTCGAATATGGAGGTCGATATGGATTATTGATGGCCGGAGATAGGCACTTGGACTACCAGGGATAGCCCAAATATGGATGGCCGAATATGGATGGCTGGATAGCCGGAGATAGGGACACTTGGGTGGGTCACCAGAATGGACACCACCCCAAAAAATGCTGACACAAATTCTCATTGTCCATCGCCTCCTCAATCAACCGATCTACCTGCTCCTCCCCGCTCAAATTCTCGCTCCCCCCAAAATCGTTCCCGCTGAGCTTGTCCTCTATCTGCAACACATCTCCCAAACCATCCATCGAATATTGTGTGAAGTCTACTAGAAATAATCAAATAGAAATGTATTCGTTG
>JAKTZD010000143.1:0-14364 GCA_030564765.1 Saccharomycopsis sp. NRRL Y-5750
GCATATCAGTTGGGATTTCTTTTGTTCTTTAAAGAGGTTTTAAAAATGGGATTAAAAAATGGCGGTATACTGAACAAACTTTAATTTGTGCGCCACGCTCGCCGTCTGCCTACAGTACAAAGGATATAAGGCATTCAAATAACACTGGCTTGAATGGTTCAAGCAACTTTATCTTTATTTGTTGGAAAAAATAAGAAACGATGCGCTCAATGGAGCCACATTAGCCAATTAGTTTTGGGAAATTGTGGCTACAAAGCTGAGATATGGATGGCTATTGCAATTTCAAGGAAATTATGGCTATTAAGCTAGACTACATCTATATATATATAACACTGCTTGATGCACCTTTCAACTGAAAGTTCCAAAATTCTATAACTCGACGCTATGAAAAGGTCGACCTTTCGATACAAAGATACAGAAATCGGGGCAGAATGAAACTCATACTAATAGCGCAGCTATGTTTTATGGTCACCTTAATATCGTGTCTTCCTATACATTACATAGATAAACGAACTAGAATTGGCGATTCAGAGCTCACTTATGACAATAGTATTGATTCTAGTGATGTATCAACAGAGTTCACCTTCCCATTTGCCGTATCAGTGACAACGAGCACTGCAGAAGCAGAAGGGGACCAGCAGATTCAGAATAAGGGAATATTCAGCTGGATAGGAAAGATATTCACCAAGCTATTTCATGTGGGAGAGTCCTCAATTCTAAAAAAATCAATGAAGATATTCGCAGCATTAAAAGCATCCAAGGCAGCGTTGCCAGCAGCCAAGGTGATTAGTTCGATGTCTGAAGTGAAAAAAGCAAAATATGTGGTCAAAGGGCAAACATTCATGGCAGAGAACAAGAAGGCGTTCGATTTAATGAAATATGGACTGAGTGGCGCGACGGCAGTCACAATAGCCCTCCATGGAACGTGATCTGTACATTTGACATGTATGTCAACTGCTTTTGTGTAACGTGTTATGTATGATTTTGACTCTACAAGCTTCAGTTAATTGACCTGAATTTTTTTTTGTGTTGCATATTGGGTCTACGTAGCCAATGAGGTCACGCACATGTACATCTGTGCCCTTTCCTCTATTTCTTTTTTGTTGTGTTTGACTTGACTTCTTCAACCCGTTTAGTATATACTTCTGTACTGCTATACAGCCTACATACGACTTGCTCGATAATCACCCAATGTGTAGCAAGCTTTGAAACTTCGACTGAATCACTTGACGGTTTGGCTGCTGCTACTATGTTATTGTCAACTGAAGAGTGTAATGTTGCTGTAATAATTTCTAGGAGTTATTTAGCCGATATCATGAGCAACAGCGTATTGTCTATAATTTTTCCAGTTATCATTGCTATCTCTTTGTAAATATTGCTTCTAGCAACAGTAAATCACTTATTGTTGTTTCTTTTGCGTTTTTCACTGTCTATTGTCCTGAATGCATTCAACATCATACGATGTACTCCATTGCTGTCATCATCCGTTGAATACATCCTTCTCCACTTTCCTATACTTAAACTTGCAGCAACCCATTATACTTCGTTTCTTTTGCTCATCTTGCTGGCTATTGTCCCGATTCCTCTCAGCATCATATGATGTACTCCATTGCTGTCATCGTCCGTTGAATACATCCTTCTCCACTTTCCTATATTTAAATTTGTAGAAACCCATTATACTTCGTTTCTTTTGCTCATCTAGCTGGCTATTGACTTGAATGCTTTCAACATCATATGATGTGCTCCATTGCGGTCATCGTCCGTTGAATACATCCTTCTCCACTTTCCTATACTAAAATTTGTAGCAACCCACTATACTTCGTTTCTTTTGCTCATCTAGCTGGCTATTGTCCCGATTCCTTTCAACATCATATGATGTACCCATTGCTGTCATCTACCGTTGAATACATCCTTCTCCACTTTCCTATATTTAAATTTGTAGAAACCCATTATACGTCGTTTCTTTTGCTCATCTAGCTGGCTATTGACTTGAATGCTTTCAACATCATATGATGTACTCTATTGCGGTCATCGTCCGTTGAATACATCCTTCTCCACTTTCCTATACTTAAACTTGCAGCAACCCATTATACTTCGTTTCTTTTGCTCATCTAGCTGGCTATTGTCCCGATTCCTTTCAACATCATATGATGTACCCATTGCTGTCATCTACCGTTGAATACACCCTTCTCCACTTTCACAGTTGTAGATGTGTAGCAACTCATCAAAGTAGTTTTTGTTATTGTTTTGGCAATATTGCTCCCAAAAAGGCGTCACAAATTGGGGAGTTCCGTGGGTTACGTATCTATTATCATCAGCATGATGATGCATGTGGTCATCTCACTTTCTGTTTTTTTTTTGGCATCATATGATGCACGAATTGCTGTCAGTTTTCGAAGCCTGTAGCTTTCTGCATTTAGATGTAGGTTGAAGTAACGGCTCGTTATTACATTGCGCTTTTGTTTCTTGATTGCTTTCGCTTCAAGGTTTTCAAATAGTATTGTCATTTGTTTGATCTATTTGCTTGTATTATATCAAGTACCTCAGTCATTCTTTTATGCACCCTTCTCCACTTTCCAGTAGCTAGTTCATTTTCTATTGATTGACGTGTAGCAATTGAAAAAGTGCTTCGTTTCTTTTGTTTGTCGATTGCTATTGTTGTAGCAACATCGCGTAATCTTATCAGCCTTCTTTGCTTCCTTTGTTTCTATCGTTTCTCGAAACTTATGACGGACTTCTTTATGCTCGTATCGGCTGCAGCTCTCTCCACTTCAGTCTATATCTATGTGCAGCAACTGATTGTGTTGTTTTGTTTCTTTTGTTGCTCGATTGCTATAGCAATTAGTGCTATTGCTATGGATTTATCCGTGTAGTACGATCATAAAACCCGTAGTGATACTCACTGAGTTTATTTAGCCGATATCCATAACCACGTCACGTAAGGCCTCAAAGCAATGTTATCATCTCTCTTTATGAATTCACCCTTGAATCCTCTCTCACGGTCAACTTTCGTGGGCTCCAGTGTTCTCCACTTTCAAATATGTTGATCTGTAGCAACTTACTGAGAGTCCTTTGCTTTGCGTGTTCTCGGTTGCCACTGATATATCAGCATATATGCTATTGTCAGCAACACTCCTTGTTGTTTGGAGTATTGAGGGTTGATCATGTCGATCATCAGTACTGGCAAGCAATATTCCCATCATTGCTATCTTTTTACAGTCTCTCTCCAGCATCACGCCACGCAATGTACCAGTGTCTTTTCTTTTCGTTGCAGCTTAAATGTCCGAAGACAACAAATAAAAAAAGAGTATCATTTGATTGCTATCGTAATATAACAGAGTTTTTGTGCCAAGGTTTGAATTAGCAGCCATGCATCATGTAGTTGGGACCCTCTAAATTTTTATCTCCCCTCAGCACAGCTCTCTTTCACTCCGTATTATATAACTCCCCACTATACAGGATACAGTGCTATGCAGTTTGCAACTTTACTATGAGCAAGTACAAGTCCCTTCGATACTGAGTTGTAGCGAAGACTGTGTTCGTATTCCGTAATTCGTCAGGAGTGATAGAAAGTTACATCAGGTGGTTACTAATAGCATCTTATTGTATTGCTTGGTATGAAATAGTCCGGGGCCTTTGCATAGCAACTTTCCTCAAACACAAAGACTCTTTACTCAACTTTCTGCGTATTGTAAGGTCTGTGGAAGGTTGCGACTTGCCCCACAACCTCACTGAGATGCAAAACATTAAGACTCGCTGTCACCCTTTCCTTATGTAGCTTTTGGAGGCACGATTATTCCGTAGCTAGGGTTACAACATCCTCACTTCGATGAAATGCATCAAGAATACAACCCCCGCTTTTACTCAGTCACTAAGGGCAAAGACTTACCTCTTGCGCAGTTACGAAAGGCGAAGACTTGCTGTACTTAGAGGGTCGATTTTTGCTTGCAAACATTGTGGTACAGGGTTCCGGTGCTCTCTTCACCAAAATGACAAGTACTATATATAAAGAGCCTTTCCTATTCTTTCAGTAGATCATTTTATTTCACTAGATCAATCAAAGACCCCCTAAAAGCACCTATTGCATAAGCCTTTGCCATAATCACCTATCTCAGACACCCTTGCCATAAGCACCTATCGCATAACGCCCTTGCCATCGAGCCTCAACCACCTTCAACATGTACATTGCCTATTTCCTTCCCCTTATCCTCCTCTTGCTAGTGCCTCCCCGCATGCTCCTTCCCGTCGTCATCCACCTTCTCTACGAATTCCCCGCCCAGTTGCCTCTATTGTACGTGATTCTCTTGAGATGCCCTGTCGGAACGGGAGAGCCTCGGTGTTTTGTTCCCCCAATCCGATACTGCATGATTTTCGCCGTCTGGTGGTTCTGGAAGTATTTCTACTATCTCCTTGTCGTCCGCCCTATTCCGCGCATCACATTGAAGGTCCGCGCAAAAGAAACACCCCCAGGAAGCCCCCAAACCCTCAAAACCCGTCAAAACATGCCAAACGCCCCCGGTGCCAGTCAAAGCCAAAACCCATGCGCCGGGTAACCTACCCAAAAATCTCCTTGTTTGTATTCTAACCTGCCTCGCGCGGTTGCTTTTTTCGCTATATAATTTTGAGATTTCCACACAAATTTGAAAGCTTTTTTCTAAAACTTGTCTTTTTTCCCCTTCTTCTTCTGCCAGTATTCAGAGAGCGTAAGCAGCAGCAACAGCAGTCCATCACACCTTCGCACACGTAGCCACCACCAGCCGCACACGCACCGTCTAAAAACCTCCCCAAACCCCCAAACCGCCAATTGACGGCTTTAGCTTGTACTCTTCCACTGAAGCGCGTCCCATCCAGTTCTTGACTCTTGCAGGCCTCCCCCCGCCACAATGTCGTTGCCTTCCCAGTACGTCGACGAATTGAACATTCTCAACAAGAAAATACTCGAGGACAAGCCCCAGGACGTCATTGAGTACTGTGCCCGGTACTTCACAAACAAACTCAACTCATCGCGCAACCTCGGCCCTGCCGGGCCTGCAGGCGGCCTTGCAGGGCCCCAGGGCCCTCCGTTGTTCAAATCGCCGTTTGTGTCGAGCGATCCGCGCGCAGAGGACCCGCACCTGAGCGGAAACTACATATCCAACGAGGCCAAGAAGCCCAAGCACGACCTGGAGTCTGTGGCCCCCCCAACGGCGGCCTCCGCGGCCGCAGGGCCCCTCAAGAGCGGCATATTCAACGTCAACTCGTTCCAGCAGTTTGCCAGCAACATAGGGACCAGCAGGTCCATTGCGCCCTGCGCAGGGCCTGCAGACGGCGCCCCAGCCAACGGAAACAGCGTGCACCACGCAGGGGGAAGCAGCTTCCCCTCCACCTTCAATGCCCTCAGAAGACTGTCCGTCTCTGCCGAAACCATCGCCCCCAGCAGCTTTAACGACCCGTGGATGCCTCCGGTGCATCCATTGACCCCCGAGCAGCTCAAGCGGTTGAACACGTCGATTGTGAAGAACTTTTTGTTCAGCAATCTTGAGGAGGACGCCTTGGACACGGTGTTGCATGCGCTTATGGAAATGAAGTTTCCCCGGGACTCTGTGGTCATCAAGCAGGGCGACGAGGGCGACTACTTCTACTTGATCGAAAAGGGCGAGGTGGACTACATTGTTGACGGCAAGCTTGTTTCGTCGGCCGGCCCAGGGGCCTCTTTTGGCGAACTTGCCCTTATGTACAACTCGCCTAGAGCAGCCACCGTCAGAGCCAAAACCGACGTGATTCTCTGGGCCTTGGACCGGTTGACGTTCAGACGCATCCTCCTAGACGTGACTGCTAAGAAAAGAACCATGTACGACGAGTTTTTGAAAGACGTGGAGATTTTGTCGGGGCTTTCGTCGTACCAACGGAGCAAGCTTGCCGACGCTTTGCACACCAAAACCTACCAGCCTGACGCAGTGATCATCCAGGAGGGCGACGTGGGCGAGAACTTCTACATCATCGAGTCCGGCGAGGCGTTGATCCACACAAAGAAGGACGGGGTCATCAAAACCATCGGAAAGGGCGAGTACTTTGGGGAAATCGCGTTGCTCAACGATTTGCCGCGCCAGGCCACGGTCAAGGCCAAGACGACGGTCAAGGTTGCCACGTTGGGCAAGAGCGGGTTCCAGAGACTTTTGGGGCCGGTTGTGGATGTGTTGATAGCCAAGGATCCGAGAAAGGTGCAATAGGCGATCAGGGCGTTTCTTTGTGTTTATATTGGCTTACAGGTTATATAATGAATGTAGGGAATATTGTTACGTGCTGTAGGTCAGAGAGGCGGCTTTGCACTTTGTTTATAAGCGGTATGTCTGCTGGAAATGCTATGTAGTGGTTGGGGTGGTTTTTGTCTGTAAGAGGGTTTATAGGTTGATTACATTTGGCTTGTTGGGGAGAGGTTTTGGTTTTATTAGAGGTTTTATTAAAGGTTTTGGATTTATTGAAGGGAGGTATTGAAGGGAGGTTTTGGCTTTATTGCAGGGAGGTTTTGGCTTTATTGAAATGATATTTCCTCGAAATGCCCGAAATTATCCCTTACGTTTCACGCCATTTTCTATTTCGCCTGCTCTTCGAGTGTCATTGTCATAGTACATCTCTTAAACTATCAACTGCGGATCCAAACCAGATACACTCAACAGTCACACCGTGATTCTACAGCCACCCCTAATGCCGAATTTCGCACTACAAACACATCCCACATTCCCCAAATGACATCCCTGCGTCAACACCAATCTACAACTTTCCATATATGATAATGCATTTACTGAATAGTTAATATAAAAACATTCGCCGTTGAGGTCATGATGAGATTATTGCTGATATTATTTGATGACGTTAGTTGGCCTTCTCAATTATGTCTTTGAACTCGGCCTTGGCAAATCTGAGACCACAGTACCCGCAGGAGTGGGCTCTTGGAGGATCCAAGTTGATGTAGACCTTAGGATGACCCTCTTGCTTCCCCTTGTTTCCCGCACAAACTGCAACATTTCCGTGCTCCAAGTATCTGATTGGCTGCTTGTGAATCAATTCCATGGCAGAATAAGGTCTTGGTTGAGCCTCTAAGTCGCGTTGCACAAATCTGATGTCCTTCAAGATCTCGGATCTTGGTTTTTGAGAGTTAGACCATGTGGCTATACGGTTAGGGGCCTGCTGGGTGAGGTTGTTGACATCCGCCACACCGGTGTCTTTCACTTGGGCCACCACTTTGGTGGAGTATTGGCACACAAAGCTTTGTTTTCTGACAACAGTCTTGAGGGAGTTTCTAACACTGAGCATTTTGGGTCTATTGAATGTGTTTATATGCTGCAATTAGATAGCTACTGATGTCTGCCGTGCTGCCAACTCAAAGTTCATTTGGTGATACTTTCGTTTCGATTTTGGTTTTTTGTTTTTTTTGTGGTATTTTTTCTCTTGCTGAAAAAAATGCAATTTTCTATTGGCTGGGATGGCACGGGCGGGGGCACGCAACGCTTTGACTGCCTGAATACATCCATGCAGGCATCTATGTTATCAGGGATGGCCTATGTGACATGAAACATACAGTTTGGAGGTATTCCGTACTTCTGTATCAATTTATTTCTAGAATGAGCTGCCTTCCCAAACTTGTACATTTCCTGCGACATCTACCCCTACAGCTCAATATTGCACAATCCCCGTTTTGACCCATCAAAATGGCACTTTTAGGGGAGTTCCTATAGCTTGAACATCACACTTTCTAAAAAAAAATTTTCACCAACGGTAAAGAGACACACAAGGACCATGATAACAGTTGATGGAGCAATGGAATCTCGGAATATCCGCCTTAACACCGTAATCAGCAAACAAAATCATGTCCGGAAACAACAGCTTGAAAACTGCTGTCGGATTGACTGTGGTTTCGTCGGTCATAGTCACCACGACCATCATTGAGCTTGTGCATCGCTATCTAAAGACCCAAGATAAAAGCACATTGCAGCCAGTAGTAAAGACCAGAAAAAGAGACATCACGGAGACCGTGAAAAACTATGACGAGGACTTGATACGCGAACAGCTTGCCCGGAACTATGCTTTTCTTGGCGAAGAGGGCATGGCCAAAATACGCAGCCAGTCTGTCATAGTGGTGGGAGCCGGAGGGGTGGGTTCTTGGGTGTCGGCTATGTTGATCCGGTCGGGAATCTCTCGTATTAGAATCATCGACTTTGACCAGGTGTCGTTGTCGTCCTTGAATCGTCATGCGGTTGCCTCTTTGAAAGACGTGGGAATTTCCAAGGTTGATTGTCTTCGAAGCCATCTCTTGAACATCTGTCCCTGGAGCGAGATTGACGCCGTGAACGAGCTCTGGACCATGGATAGCAGCGACAGACTTCTCGCTGGCAAGCCTGACTACGTTATTGATTGTATAGACAATATAGACACCAAAGTTGACCTTTTGACGTACTGCTACAACCACAACATTCCGGTGATCTCTTCGGGCGGGGCCGCCTGCAAAAGCGATGCCACCCGAGTCAACATTGGGGACATTACGACCACCGAGGAGGACGCACTTTCGCGCTCGGTGCGTATACGGTTGAAGAAGCGTGGAATTGTGACAGGAATTCCGGTTGTGTATTCGTCTGAAAAGCCTGATCCAAACAAGGCCTCACTTTTGCCGTTGCCCGAAGAGGAGTTTGAGAAAGGCCAGGTCAACCAGTTGAGTGCATTGCAGGATTTCAGAGTACGAATCTTGCCTGTGCTTGGACCAATGCCAGGGATGTTTGGCTTGGCAATAGCAACCTATCTACTTACCACCATTGCAGGGTACCCAACAGAGCCTCTTGCACGCAAAAACAAAGAGAAAAACTACGAAACCGCATTGAAGTCGTTGTCTGCACAACGTTCGAAGCTCAAAGAGGCCGAACAGAGGGTCCCGTTGACCTTGGCGGACGTCAGTTTCATCATGGACGATGTTTTCCGCGGAAAGTCTCCCGTGTCTGGGTTTTCGACTCGTTTGACCCTCAGCAAGTGGGACCCTTCTAAAGAGTTGACTCTCGACAACATTGTTGTTCTCACCAAGGACGAACAGAAAATCCACGAGAAGGAGATCTTGGTGGCCCGTAAGCCGTTTGAGGAGGTGTACACCCCAGCACAGTTGGAGTTGATCAACTCGCGGTTTGCAGACGAGGCGTATTACAGTAAATTCAGATAAGCTCCCCAGCAGGGGTCCGCCTGGGCGGCCCCGCAACCCCGCGAAATTTGAAAAAACCGGCCAAAAGTGCGCATGCCGCGTCCCGTAGGCCGTATTTTTGCGGATTCCACGCTCGCCCGGAAATGCCCAGGCCGGGCCTGGGGCGGTTGAAAATTTTTTGTTTTCCCGCAGTTCATTCGCTGAGGAAAATTATGTACAGAAATTATATATAAAATTCGATATAATGAAAAAAGAAGCAAAGAATGGATTTTACCGTTTGTTATGAATTGTGGAGATCATGTTGGCCTCAGAAGTTGTATTGTGGAGACAGCATCAGGGACAAGACAGAGGAGGCTAAGGTAGAAGAGGCTATACACTTATAAACGCATCAGCGAGAGAAAAATTGTCAGCACCTCCAGAAACATCTCCAGAAATTGCATCACGATATCTCCAGACGTATTTGCAGCAATAGTACCGGAGATAGCGTTTGGCATATAGCTAAGGAACAGCACATAAACTGTTATTTGAAACATTATAAAACACGTCCACCAGTACCTTTATCATCAAAAAAGCATCTGTTTTTCCCGAACTCTCTCCATATATCGCCTGTCGCATATCACAACATCCAAGCAAACAAGCACATTCTGATAAATCGATATTTTTGTTTTATGTCAAACTACTGAATACCCCACACCAGCAAATCCAATAACATCCCTCCATGGCTTTAGGCAGCTCAAACATTCAACCAGCAATAGACCACGAGGGAATACCGTCAGCCCACCACCTTGTGGGTGCAAACTCCACCACCGGGTCTATTGCGGCCATCAGAGGCCCCTCGGCGGCCCAGCAGCCCCACCACGTGAACAAAAAGTCCGTGGAGTACGTGACCAAGACAGGAATCGCCGGGGGAGTGGCTGGGTGCAGTGCAAAGACCTTGGTGGCCCCGTTGGACAGAATCAAGATTCTTTTCCAGACGGCAAACCCGGAGTTTCGCCAGTATTCCTCGTCCTTTTTGGGGTTGTTCAAGGCGTCCAAGAAAATATACAGCAATGATGGGTTTGTGGGCTTTTTTCAGGGCCATTCGGTCACATTGCTTCGTGTTTTTCCGTACGCAGCGATCAAATTCATCACATACGAGCAGATCCGTAATTTGCTCATTCCAAACGACTTGTACGAGACAAACGGAAGACGGCTTCTCGCGGGGTCTTTGAGCGGAATTCTTTCTGTTTTCTGCACTTACCCTTTGGATTTGCTTAGAGTTCGACTTGCCTTTGAAACACGGCATGCAGCTCAGCCTCACAGCGAAATGGTCAAGCGGGCATTGGAATCCGGCCTCCGGGTGGGTGCGGCCGCCGACCATGCGGCATCCCTGAAGCCCAAGGCGCCCCTAGTCATCGACGGAAGGCTCTTGCGGACCGTGCACTCCATCTTGAAGGAACCTACGAAATTCGAACTGCTGGCAGGGGGTTCCCCGGGAGGAATAATCGGGCGTCTTCCCAAAAACATTCTAGGCATTACAAACTTCTATCGAGGATTTACGCCAACCATATTGGGGATGATTCCCTACGCAGGAGTGTCCTTTTGGACCCATGACTTTGTGCACGATATTTTCAGATCGAAACTTCTTGCGAAATTCACAATCCAACAGCTGCTGGTGCAGCAGAGGCCCAAAGAGAAGCATTTGTCTCCTGCAGAAGAGCTGTCGCACGAGCACCGGCCTCCTTTGAAGGCCTGGGCCCAGCTTATAGCCGGTGGAATTGCCGGGCTTGTTTCTCAGACTGCGGCATATCCCTTTGAGGTGATTAGAAGAAGATTGCAGGTAGGTGCAGTGACAAACCACGGAGAGTACTATACGATAGTGCAGCAGGCGAAGATAATCTACTTGGAGCGAGGATTCAAGGGCTTTTTTGTGGGGCTAAGTATTGGATATATCAAGGTGATTCCAATGGTGGCCTGTTCGTTCTTGGTATATGAACGGTTCAAGTTTTTCCTAGGGGTGTGAGCTTTCCCGCTAACTGAATAGTGCGAGGTTCGTATATGAATACGCGTGTCTGCTACTGGATATATCAAGGCGAGTACAATGGGTTGATGATGAGTTTTCTCTTGGAATGTGCCAATGGAATGAGTATAGAATAGGAACTGTTGTGGCTCGGACTTTTGGACATAAACGGTAAATAGTTGAAAAGGTCAATACAAGCATGTATCATATCAGTCAAATATAGAGCTTTGTTTTATGTGTGGGTATCAGTATATTGACTGACTCTGTTGTAGGTTTGTAAACATGCAGTAAGTCCCTTGATTCTTCCGGTGCAGCTATGGCTGGCCAGGGGCGACTGGCCAATGATTATCCTGGAAGCTGCGCTGATACAGCAGAGATAAAGCAAGACGGGAAACAATGTAATTGAAAAAAGGAAAGGCTGCAGTACAGTCAGGGGTATTTCCTATGGCTAATTTGGTTGTCTGGCGATTAGGGCGTATAAAAAAGGCTGCAGGATAGTCAGGGGTATTGCCTATGGCTAATTCGGTTGTATAGCGATTAAGGCGTATAAAAAAGGCTGCAGGATAGTCAGGGGTATTGCCTATGGGTAAATCGTTCTTCTGGCGATTAAGGCGTAAATGGATTATGTCCTATCAGGAATTTTGTCCCGCCTGTAATTACGACTCACCTGTAATTATGACGTACTTTTGATTGTGGCCTACTTTTTGTCTTTCAGTGACGATGAGCTCTCTTATCATGAAATTGCTTTCAAGGCCATTGTCCTAGCTCTATTTATCCTATCAGATAGTTCCCTAGTCTGCTGATTGTGTCTGGCTGCCTACTGAATGGCCTGGTTTTGTCCACTTATTCTGGTCTGTTTTTGTCCACTTATTATGGCCTACCTTTGTCTGCTTATTATGGTTTGTTTTTGTCTGCTTATTATGGTTTGTTTTTGTCTGCTTATTATGGCCAGGCTTTGTCTGCTTATTATGGCCAGGCTTTGTCTACTGATAATGGCCTCTCTTTGTCTGCTTATTATCGTCTGTTTTTGTCTACTGGTATTGGCCTCTCTCTGTCCACTTATTCTGGCCTCTCTTTGTCCACTTATTCTGGCCTCTCTTTGTCCACTGATTATGGCCTCTCTCTGTCTACTGAATATAGCCTCTCTTTGTCTACTGACAATAGCCTCTCTTTGTCTACTGATAATAACCTCTCTTTGTCCCACCGGAAATTTCTCAATTTTTCTATTGTTTCAATCACGACAATTGTCAAATTTCATCCGAGAGTCATTATACGTTTGCGCAAGGGGTACGCATATCTAAAATCGTAGATGTCTTAAGACATCTGATCCACCGGAGAATATGTCGCATGGTTGCCTACAATACACACATGCACGCCAGCAAATTTCAACACCAATACGGGCACAAAATGAATGCATATTTACCGTGGCCTCAAACCTCTTACACTGCACGAGACATCGTGAAACGACAATGTCTCTCAAAAGTCGTCCCCGCTGCCTGGCTATCCGGATTTTTCGAAGAAAGAAAGAAGGGTTTTTTCTGGATTCTGTTTATTGTGGCGGGTGTTTGCTACGGCATGCAGCACACCGCGTGGAAGTACATAACCATGCATTGCACAATGCGGTCAGAGCACTGCTGCATCTACATGCACTAGAACGCACAGAAGAATTTTTCATGGAAGCTCAAGACTCTCTCTTCACTTGCAAGCCAGCGCTGCCCGCACCGAGCCGTCACAGATGTCTCGATTGGGATAGTTTGTCTAATTGTGTGCTGGCGTTTTGCTGGTTGCGCAGCCCAATGGGCATCCCGTATTGGGCGACCCGCAAACGGCTAAATGAGGGGCCATTTATGGCCAAAGAGGAGGAAAAATGAAACGAGGGCCGGGTGACGGGCGCCCCAAAAGCTTGCTTAATCGCCCGTGCCCCGCTCGGACCGAATGGCAGTGCAGCCCTCCGAAAAAGCCAGGCGGGCAACAGAGAAGGCCCAGGAAATCTAACGGTGGATACATCCAGCGGGGGATATCCATCTGCCAGTGGGCAGTACAGGAGTCAAAGAGGCTGCAAATGTCTCTGGCCAGCATCTGTCAAGCCGCCTGTTTCATCGCAGCTCTCTCCAATGCCCCTTCTCAAACACTAATCCTGGGAGTCTCGCCATCGCCCAGCTGGGGTGTGTGGTTTTGGCTGAGTTCCGCCGTTTTTGGCTGTTTTTCGCCCTCTTTGTATGCAAATCTTCTAAAAACGAAAAATCCAATTGTCGCACATTTGTTTGTGCTCGCTTTTTCTTATTGTGAATTTTATGTTTTCGTTGGCGGCAGATTTGAATATATTTATATTTGCCAGTGGGTTGCGAAGTGTTCTTTGACATCGATCTACGTAGTTTGTCAATGGATAGACACCGTGGCTGCCGTATATAGACTGCTCCCGTATATAGACGCTTCTCCCATATATAGAGGCTGTTCGTCGCGTATATAGACAGTGCATAGCTACCGAGAACGCCTTGGAACTCGCCCTGGAACTCGCCGTGGAACTTGAACTCGAAGTGTGAGTGTCCTGTCCGCTCCTTATACCAGTGCTTCGCTCGTTTTATGTCCCCTTGAAACGACCCTGCCCGTCCCTTTGTTCCTTCCAGTTATGGGCGCCCCCGCAACATGTCCGCAACCGTAACTGCCTCCACCTTCGCGCCGCAGGCGTCCAAGTCGCCCACGGCGCCCGCCAAGAAGCGCGGCCACGCGCACCGCAGGTCTGCAGCTATCTCGGGCGACTTCGACTCGATGGGCATCAGCTTTTTTGCCCCCAGCACCCTTTCCTCTGTAGCAAGCCCAGCCAGCACCGGCAGGGACTTCCAGTTTCCGCCCGCCGCCAAGGACTTTGCGTTTCCGGCCGCCCCGCAGGCTGTGGGCGGCCGGCACAGCGACCTCAGCATCAACACGAGCTGCTCCGCAGACTCCATTGTAAAAGACGTGTCGTCCAACGAAACCACCCCCGAAAACAGCGGCGGGCCGCCAAAGCCGCCAGGCGGCCCTGCGCTGCCGTTTGGCGGCCCGCCGGCGCCGTTTGACGTCGAGGACCTCAACTGCCGCCTCAACACGCACTCTGCGATCTCGTACTGCGCCTCGTTCGACCCGGCCAAGCCGCCGGCCGCCGCCGCGCCGGCCGCCGTCCCGGAGGCCCTCATCGACCTCGACGCGGCCGCGTTGGCGTTCGACT
>JAKTZD010000144.1:0-13729 GCA_030564765.1 Saccharomycopsis sp. NRRL Y-5750
TATATAGAAAGAAAGAAAGAAAAACAGACGAAAAAAACCATTCATAAAGATCTATACTTATATAAAAACAATACATCTTATTAAGACCTGACATCAAACCGAGAATAGATTCTCATAAGTAGCTGTAGCTATTTTTAAACACATCCAGTAAGACCCATACAGGGGTTAATAGTCTGGGGGTATAAATCGTTTTACTGTATAGCTGAGCATTCAACACACTTATGCATGTATGATATAGCATGCATGTTGAAAAAATAAATGCATACTGATGTAATACACACGTGAGCGGCACGGAAGAAATATCACGATAGTCATACCGTCTACTGAAGCCATCCGCTGAGTGGATTGGCTCAACAAGTTACAAGTTGAGATTTCATAAGATCGACTACTCAACTCGTTGATATTCTGATGTCTTTTCACTCCCTTCCGTACAACAGTTCACCAGATTCAAATTAATGGAACAAACATCGACGGGTCAATGAGATGAGGAAAAAAATTTTCACCGCGAAAAAATCCTAAAAAAAATTTCAGCCCAGTAGTAAGTAGTAAGGACTGAGAAGAGGCTATACATATATGTCTGTGAACTACTATCTGACTATATTTCAACAAGCGAAAACCGACAGAACAGCAGACGTTCAACTACACAATCAGAATGGATTTTGTAGATTTGCAATCTACTCAAGCCGTTACACGGTTTCTTAGAACCAGCAGTGATGAGGCCAAACTTGTGCAACTAATATACCATTTACTCGAGAACGACTCAATACTTCCTAACAAGGAGCAATTCATCATTGAATTGCTTGAGAACAGGCTTAACGAGGAGCTATCGTCGGTCTCGGGTGCTAAGAAAAAGAAGGGTTCCTCGGTGAAATTTTCTACAATCGCAGACACATGGAAGTTCATTGGAATAATCATTGATCATGCTTCCACGATCGAGAATCGTGGCATAAAGGTGTCCATTATACAATCAGTCAAATCAATACGATTTTTACAGTTGTTTAGCATGATCCTAACATATGATGTGAAGTTCGAGGAAGTTGTCCTGGAGTTTACACAATTGTTGAGGAAACTATTAGCGGAAAATCTTCTTCTCATCTCGCCAAATTCAAGTCAGAACTCTCAGGGAGTGTTTGGGTTATATCTCACAATATTGGCTAGATTTCTTGAAAAATACAAACAGAACACATCAATGGTGACCACTGTCATCCAAGTGTTCGAGTTTTTGTCTAACAACTCCCTCATCGATGTCAAGTTTAACGATAGAAGCTTGGTCAAGAGCCATCACATCAAGGACATCGTCAAGTTCTATAAAGACAATTCGCACTTTGTTCAAACTTATTTTGTTGAAAACAACCTTTTGTATAATATAATATCTTTGGGAGATGAGCTGTTTGTCAATACTATTCTCCAGATATTCGTCTCCAATTCTACAGCGAGAGAAATCGAGGCGTTGGATACTTTCAACTTCCAATATTTGCAAGCCCATTTTGAAAAATATTTGCAAACTATACCAGATGATGTTTCGGGAAGTGATACAAAGGTGTTAAGATTGTACAAGAGTGTTCTTGAATTCAACCCCATTGTGCCATCTGACAGCAAAAACCTAATAGCCTTTAGCAAGTTGAACGAGAACTTGATGAACTTAATAATATCAACGTCGCATTCAAATATCAACGAACTTCTACACGTCAATATATCAGACACTATTTCCAAGAGAGATAAGCTGAGAAATAACCTCTACATGGTGAATCTTTCTTACGACTTTTTGAGCAAAACCTTGGCTCAGGAAGCTGAAAATATCCCAATCGGGTTTTCTCCTCTAACAGAGGAGATTCCACTTCCCATATTGAAATCTATGGCCGAAATAGACTATACGAAGGAAATAGGCTCAATGAATGTGTCCTTGATTGTTAGCATATTGCAAATGGAAAACACCTACATTAGAGCGGCTGGACAAGAAAGTCTTATTGAGAAATATGGCGGCATGTTGCTTATTTTTTTGACCAAGGCAAAGCATCCACTATCAAAGAATGTTTTTGATGAGGTTGTCAATCATTATTCTCTCTCATCTACCTCATTTTTGCAATTTCTCAGCATTTACAAATTGTTAGTGTTTTCCTTAGGTGATGCCTTCGAACCTCATATCGCTGAAGAAACTGCTTCAAAACTCAATATTCTTACTCCTGCTCAATTGATTAAAGTCATACAAACTATTTTGAGTGCTTTGGAGTCCGAAAACAACGAGTCTCAGCCTGCAAACCTTGCCTTGTTGAAAGCTGCTGTGCAACATATCAGTAATAAGTCGCTGACGGCTAATAGTCTCGCTTCTTTCAAGGAAACATTACTTAAGGTGTTATCTCAACTTTCGGATACGAAAACCGTGAAAAGCTACTCCGAAGTATCTCTGTATTTTGAGATCATTTACAACCTTTTAACCACTTTGAATGGGGTAGAATTGGTGGAGCCTTATTTCAAGGTAGACGAATTTATCGGCAAAATCAGCCATATAGATCTTTCTGGAGACATCTATCATATCTTGACTCTCCTTAGATGTTTGGAAATATCTCCAAATCGTGATATCAAACTTATCGGAAAGTTATTCAAAAAGGTGTCTCTGAAAGATATTGATCACGAGTACCTCAAATTGATTTTCACCAGATTTTTCAACTTGTTCGGTTTCATTAAGGAGCCTAAGGTGATGAACAAAATCATTGAGAAGTTTTTGTTCTCTGATAAGGCATCAACGAAGGAGATAGTGACAAGCAAGTCTCAAGAAATTTTATCCAACAGTTTGATTTTTGAGGTTGAAATATTTTCAGATAGTTTGATCAATATTATAATTTCTCGGTTGTCGAAAAATAACGCTTCGGAGACAGATCTTTTAGCCTCTATCATTGAAAGCGTGCCTCTAGAATGTTACTCCAAACAGCAGAAAATTGATATGATCAACATGCTTTCGTCTGCTGTTGTCGAAAAAAATTTGGATTATCGGAAATCTTTGGGATATCTTCTCAGTGTTCCTTCATTCCATAGCGATATTGAGACAGTTTTTGCACCGCTTGAAAAAATTTACGCTAGTATCTTCAGGTCAGAAGTCTACGAAATCGCATTAAAAGACAGTCAGAGTTCTGAACAGTTCATAACGCTTATAGAATCAAGTAATGTGATTGTTTCACGCATCATGTCGAGAATAACTACTGAAAGCAGCGCGTCTGATCTTGAGTATTTGAATAATGCACTTGACTATTTGATCAGCAATTTGAACGACACCAATCCGCATTTGTTACCCCTTACATTTACCATCTTAGACTGTATTCAGCAAGGTAAGACAGTTCCTGGAGGAGAAAAGACATCTGAAAAGGTATCTGTCTTGAAATCAAGCTTCATTGATCAATGTATCTACGCTTTGACTTCGTTTTTTAAAAAAACCAAAAAACCAAAGTATCCTATATGTTTTGTGTCAAACATATTTGAACACTTGCTGAAAGTCTTGGACAATCTCAGTGATGTCGATGGGTCGAAATCTATGGAAAAGTTGGAAAAGCTTGTTGGCTCTGCCGATAAAGTTATCAAGAAATTAGAAAGCTCTGACTCTGCGCTTTCCAAAGTGGATATTCTAACTTGCAAAATTGATTTCTTTTCGTTACTTTCGAAGCTTCCAATGAAAGATCCAATTGATTTTGGAGTCTTTTACATGGGTTTGTATGTTTTGTTATCGAGTGAGTTGCAGGACTGTGAACACCCACCTTTACATGTTAGTGGTCATATCATCAACTTGGGTGATTCTGAGACCAATAAGCTAGAGGCCAGCTTTCTCAATTTCTTGAAACGCCTTTCTCTAGAGGATTTCGTCTTTTTGTACTCATATTGCTTGAAGTCACTCAATTACTACTCGGCTAACGGAAAAAGTTACGAGTCTTCGGTGATATCTTTGCTTGAGATTATATCATTATTCTTTGTCAATCTCAAAATCAACCATGCGGCTTTTGTTGAAGACTCTAAAGTGCAAAAAAAGAAAATACTCATTGATACTCTTCATGAGGTCTTATCTCTTGACGAAAGCTTTTTCCTTGAAGGCTCATTCTGCAATATTGTTCTCGATTTGAACCTATACATTGTCAGTAACGTCAGTTGGCTATTGAGTCAGTATTCGTTCGAGCAGATCCTTGTGATACTATTCAAATGTACCAGAATATTGCAGATCAATGACAAACAGAATTATAAAACAGTGTTTGTGTCAATCACAAATATTGTGTCAAGATTGCTACACATCTATCGCTATAGATTGGTGAATAGATACTACTTGTTGATCTCTATTTACAACGAGTTAATGCAATCCTTGTTGGAATCTAGTGATGTCAAATGTGCTACTTTATTTGCAAGAGTTGTGGGAAATCTTTGCCAACCTAACGAACAATCGGCGAAAAGCATTTCCAAAAAATCTCATCAAAATGAGTTACAATACAACACCAACATCATCAAAAAAGATCTTCGAAAGCACGTTTCCTCGATTCTTTTGAATTTCGTGAAATTTTCGTTAGATCATCAATACAAACCACAAGTAAGGGATATTTTGGTTCGTGGCTGTATATTCTTGATTCTCGATGTGATAACTGAGAAAGAATTGGCGGTCATTAACTCCAACTTGAACTTGGCTGGGAGATACTACTTCAAGACTTTGTACGATGATTATCAAAAGGTCGGTAAATGGAAGGAGTAAACACTATCATACAATCTGTATTTTAGAATTCAATATAAACTAGGCAAGCAAATAAGAGTTCTTACCAAACTGTCTCCATTTCTCTTGTGTGTAGTCACTTTCGATATTGGAAATATAACCCTCAGAAAGCAATGTATTGATAGTGGTTTTTGACATTGTTGGAATGCCATTCAATTTTAATGTCTCAAACTTATTCGAAATTGCAGTCACTGTTTTCTTATCACAATTCTTTTCGCTCTTTTCTTTCGTGGTTATATTTGTCTTAGAATTGCTTCTTTTCTGCAACTTACTGGACATTGAAGACATCACTTGCCTTTTTTTTTCCTTTACTCTATAATCAAAGAAATCCATGATGCCAACCCCAGTCAAGCTATTAAAGCTCAAGTCCAATACTTGTAGCTCTTTAAGGGGACTTTCATTAGCTAGAAGCGCCTCTTTAAGAAGTCTTAAAGTATAATCATTGAAACCCGAAGCTTCTGGAATCTCTAGCTTTTGCACGTTGGGTATTGCTTGAAAGAACTGGTCAAATTTGAAATTGTTGCGATTGCCATTGATAGAGTTCAATACCACCCCTTGAGAGGATGACGCAATAACGGGGCTTCTTAGAAAGTTTAGGTTATCGCACTTTCCAATATTCACTCGTTTCAAAGATCGACCTATCCGATTCAAAATTTTCATAAGAGCTGGAAATGTAATAGTAGAAGAGTACAAATCCAAACAGACAAGCTGCTCAAATCCCAAAAGGGACTCGTCAAGACTGAAGATCTTCTCGAGGTTTATTTTTTGCTTGACAGTTTTTTGTCTCACTGTAAGACTGTCAAGCGATAATATAGAATTTGACCTAGCAGCAGCATTTTTATGACGTAAAACATTCTCAATATTAAGTCCGTCTAGGTCTTCCAAATGCAAGACTTTCAATTTAGGAAGTTTGAATAAGTTTCTGAAAGTACATTTGCCCCAATCAGGCAACTGACGAGGTTCTTGCTCATCCAATATTGAAAGTGGTAAGACCTCTTGGTCGTACAACCGATCCGCTTCTTTGATGACTTTCTTCATGCTTATTCCCGATAGCACAAGAACCTCCAAATTGGGGAACTGACAATTGAGAAAGGCATTCTCAAGAGGAAATCTTTGATCATGATAGTCAAGTTTAGGATGGCATATCAACTTTAAGGTAGTCAAATTGCTGTGGATTTTGAAGACGGGTGGTGGATCCAAATATTTTGACAATATTGTTTGCTTGAAGAACACCGATTTGTAGTCAGCTGGATTGTTCAATAGAATGAGCTCACAACTTTGAAGACTCGTGAATTTCTGAAATAACTCCTCTTCGTACAAAGGGGTTGGTGATAAAGCGACCTTTAAACCCTTTAGTGCATCATCTTTGTCGTCGACACTGTCGAGAAACAGAATCAAATCGACATCAAACAAGTTCAAAGACAATTTTCTATACGTAAGGCGACTTCCAAAAAGCCTACGTAGACAGATTTTCTCAGTAGAGGGGGAAAACTTCCCTACTGTTAAGGAGTGCAACTGTCTGTTGTCATTGACTTGAAAAGACCGATTTAGAAAAGAAATCATCTGCTCAACTTCAGAAACGTTCATTGTACGGTTGATATGAATAGATCTGTAAAATTCGGGGATTCGTGATAGAACATGGTTCCATAGTGTGCTCACAAACCGCGTATTGTTTAGTATTTCCCACATAGGTATGTACTGGAATATCTCCTTGACTACTGAGAGGGGCAATATCCTCACAGGATCCAAAGATAATACATTATTGGCTACCTCCTGTAATAGAGGGTTTGCGAGACTCAATTGTTGCTTCTGTCTCTTGTTTGCTATCTGCTGTTTTGACGAAGATGCAGAGACTTGGGAGTTGGATCGTTTCCTTATTTTATTTAAAACCGTGCTTTTTTCCAGCTTCAATTGATCAATTAGTTTGGGAGAAATGTTGATAATCTTTTGATCCACAGCTTTCTGTATCGTGCTTTCGCCCTTTTCATATATTCTATGCGCTTTGGATAGCTCTCCTTGCAATTCGCAGATTTTACCACATCTCAAGTAGCCCTTTGTCCCATACGGTTGAAGCTTCAAGATCATTTTTCCATCATTGTACGCGTTCGAAAGATCATTTAATTTGTAGAATATCTTGATTCGCGTGTCATATAGTGAAATCAAACTCGGATGAAATAGTTTACCAACTGATGGAACGGGTGTCAATCCTAACGACTTTCGCGCTTGGATGATATCTTCCCGTGAAGATGTGCACAATTTGTCAATCATTTTATTTACTATCCCAAGTGCTTCTCTGTATTGTTTTCTCTTAACCAATGAGTTGCACCTGGCAATGGCGTCGTCAATTTGTGAGTTCATATTTTCATGTTTGTGAGTTGAGAAAATTAGTTGATGGTTCTGCTTTTGAAACCAGAGTTGTAAGTTCTGTAATAGTATTGATGATTTTATTCAGATGTTGATACGATCGATGTTCGTACTATTTTACGCTTTATTTTTCTAATTAGTATTTTTTTGCATCAAAAATGTCAAATTTTAGGTGGAAGAAATAGGGCTGATTCTGCGCGATTGATAAATGAAGAGACTACTGGATGTTCAATATGTCAATAACAAGAGGCATGATCGAGCATTCTGCTGTCGCTGTTGCATACTTTTTGTGAACCCATTTGTTGGCTTGAGCTTGGGTTAATCAATGCAGGCCACAAATACTGGAAAAGCAGATTAGGTTGAAACAAAGGACAGAAGAACATTCTTGGACATTGACAGCTTTGCTTTTGTCGCAATCACTATTACGCTCCACTCAGCGCGAGAGTAGTATCAATACTCTGTTTTTGAATGCCTTGAAGTGTAAAACACTGGCATACGCTACAGATACGTGTAGCCATAATATGAAACATTTGAGACAAACTAGTAGTTAACTATCTCCATTGAAAGTTGGGACTACATCTTGATTTTGACAGTCATCTAGAGTGATACCAGAGAGTACCCGTAGCTGTAAATACGTATTGACTCACATATTTTCTAGTCTTTAAGCTTGATGCGAATCTCGTGTTGTCGCTAGCTGGCTTTTAGAGTCTCGTATATTTTATAAACTTAGCGCAAATTTTAGAAATGTACCGGCATCTACCTATTATGAATATTGAGCGTATCCCCTTTGGAGCCTTCTTTTATGCACTATTGGCATCATAAACTGCTAGGTTCCTCCCATACGAAAGCTCACAGCGCTCCATCGCAAAGTGAAATGTCCGGCAGATGTTAAAAACGCAATATCCGGTCTCATCACGCTTTTTCCATATCTGATCTCCAATAAATGCTTTTTCCGAACCGACAAAAATTTTTCACTTTGATATCTCTATCTGCCTTATCGAAACATACTCGAGACCTCTCACAATACCTAGCTTATTAACTTGATTCAACAAGCAACCATAATCAAAAAGTAAACATGGCCGAAGAACAACAGGAACGGAGAAAGCCTGGAAAAATGTAAGGTTTCAGCTCATCTCGTCTCAAAATTACAAATACTAACAGTCTTTTCAAGATTTCAAGGCAGAGCTCCTTACAATGCTTATGATCCCACAGAAAACAGACCTATAGGAGGGTACCCAAGTGAATATACTATTCCAGGTAGGCTTTTACCCAATGGACAAATCAGACCCGCAAACGAATATCAACAGATCAAAGAAACCATAAAACAGACACGCTACACACCAAGACCTCATAGCGAGCTTTATCCAGGACAATACAAGATATTAAGAAAGATAAACGACAATAAGAGATTCAATCTTGGGTCCAAGTACGTCTCGCGTACTATCATTGGAGGGGTAGTGCTTTACAGTTTGTTTTTCCACAGATGGAATGACGGATACGATCATATCTTCAGTGACTTCTACAGATTCCAGCTCAAGTGCAAATGGATTCTTCTAGGATCGCTTTCTGACCAAGATTACCAGGATTTAGTGCCTAGACAAAAGGGTATGACTTCTGCATTGGCCAACGATACTGGCATGGACCTTGAACAAAAAGAAAGCAAGTTTGCCTTACAAAGACCTGCTGCATCTCATATCGCCATGGCAGAAAGAATCGCACAGGACCGGGAAGAAAGATACCTCCGGGCAGTGGATATAGCCGAGGACCGCTTGAAGCAGATACAGAAGGAGCAGCAGCAAGCAGCTCAAGGGGAGAGTTTGAATCAAGTGCGCGATGAAGATTTCAAGCAGCAGGAAGGAACCAAAAAGAAATGGTTTGGAATTTTCTGATATTATCTTGACTTAATATGTTCATAGCTCATACATAGCTCCTACATTTACAATTCACCTGTTTATAGTTGGCATATGTTTACATAGCTCATACATCTACAGCTCGTGTGTTTGTATTTGCCGTGCCTGTTGAAAGGAATGATTGCATTTTTCAAGATGGCATGCATACGTGCACGCAGTGTAACTTGTCTAGGGCCTTTAGATCAGATGAAGATAGTGGTTTGTGAGGACCACATAAAGGCAAAACCCACAACTGTATATCATCGAGGCTCTATATTTGACACTCTAGCAGAAGAAGCATCTTGCCAGCGATATAAATAAAGACGCTATCGGATCCTTTAACATGATTGAACGACAGAAGCTAAAGAATCGGTTTGAATTGAAAAATAAGATGTCCTCAAGATTCAACATAACTCACAATTCTAGTACTAGACAAAATACATTGCCAGACTTCGCGTACAAAAGTCAAATATAACATTCAAAACTATTTCTCTGATCACCACCGCATAGAAGGGAACCAAAGAAACGCTTGATACAATCAAGTCTATAACCCATTTGCCTTGCTTACAATTTCTACATCTAATAGTTAAAATGTCTTGCCAATCATTGCACCACTCCCCATACGGGCACACGAAGGTAAACCCTTAGAAACAGATAAACTGCTTCGCATGGAACGCTGCACCCAAGATCGATAATTTTTGATCTCCAATTAAACTCAAAGATACATTAAGAACCGCCCCAAAGGGGTCGCTCCAAAATGCAACAACAAATGTTCCGTATATCCTGGGCCAGAACGCCTTAAGGGTTCAACCTCCTAAGAACGCTTCAATGTTGTATTTAATCGTGAAAATTTGCGTTAAGGAGGGAAACGAACAGAAAGAAGAAGAAAGAAGATATAAAGCAGGACTACAAAGCAGCCTGAAAGTCGTCAATTTATAGATTTTTTTTCTCTGCTGCGATGAAAAAAATTTTTCAGCACCCAGCGCATCGAGTGCTCAAAGTAAGAATAAGGGATATTATCACGTGCGGATATAGATCCACCTCCACGGTCTTTCAGCGACGTTCCAGCGACGTCTTTTTCGGTCCACCAAAAACAGCCAGCGGAAAAATTTTCGTCCAACATTCGATAGGGTATAAAGGACCCGCTATAGGAGAAAGGCCAGACCCTTATCGAGACAAATACAACAACCAACATGATTGAATCGCCTCTTGGACTCACCATTGGCGAGCGCAGAACTCTCCAGTCTGCCAGCGACTTCCGTCGCCAGAGAATCCGCATCACTAAGCGAATTGCTAAGTTGAGAAAAGAGTTGAAGATACAGGTCAAAAACACAGCAAAATACAAGGACCAAAGCAAGACTTTCAGCATCACCAGCGACGACTATGCGCACGACATCCGCTACGGGCTTCTCTTTGTGTGGCTTGCCGAACGAGACTATTTGCACGCGTCGGAAATCAGTGCGGTTTCCGAGGTGAGCACCTCCAGATCAAAGCAAAAGTTTGTGATCTCCAAACTCAAGCGGTCCAGCGAATACGGGCAGTTTTTGCTCAAAATATCCGACGCTGAGGACGGAGACCGCAAGAGCACGCTTTCCTTTGTGGAGACATACGTCTACAATGCGCTTACACGGGGTCTTTTGGCAGCCAAGCAAAAAAAATGGCTCTCTGCATGTTTTGACTTGTCTATAGCAAGAATCGGGCTAGAATTTCTCGAGGTTTACTCCGAAACCGAGGAAAACGTGTCCAGTCGGTTGTACAGAGAGATAATTGACACATATGTGAACGATACCCTCAAAGTGGCTGTAGAGCACAACCCAGAGTTCAAGATAAAAAAAAACCAGAGTTTCTCGAAGGACTTGAACACTTTGACCAAAAAAATTGTAGCCAAACATGCAGGGGACGAGGGGCACGAGACTGCCGTGAAAGTCGTTGCTTTGATCAACGCAGTGGACAAATCGTTCTTTGCGGTGCCTAAGGCAAAAACCGACGGCGATGAAGAGATGGGAGAGGCTGAAGAGGCCATTATAGACACTGTTTCGTGGGGCGAATACACAGCCAAGTTGTACAACTCCGATATTGCCAGAAACATCATGGCAATCCACAAAAGCGAAAAGAACATCAACGACAGCGACATCACCTCCTTTGACCCTGTTCTTTTGGGATGGCTGGAAGTGCTAGCTTCTCACGAAGAGGACTGCGAAAGGGCCAATGCCAGAGGCATAGACGACGACGACGAGGCAAGAGACCGTCAAATCATCACCACCTATATCAAATACCACATGCTTTTCAACAAAATAAGAAGAGATCTCGCCCTTATTGAGGAGCTAGCAGGCTCCAAGAAGGCCAAAACAGTGGGTTCTTTGATCGACTCCAACAGGGACATCATCAGAATCTACGACATGATTCTAGGGACTATCAACGAGGTGTACGAGTTGCCAGGTGTGTATTCCGACGGCACTTTGCTGAACGACGTGGAAACTTTGCGCACTTTCTACGAATGCAGCAAAAACAAAGTCATTGCAAGCATCTACGAGATAACAAAAGACCACAAGAGAGCATTGTTGATTCTCGACACGATTTTGGCGCAAATCAGGGCTACCGACCGCATATCGACGACGTTCCCCAACGACAAGGTGCCAAACAACGACAAAGTGCGCCAGTTCATCGAGGATCTCCACGATTTTAAGGTCAAAGTGCACGTTTTGGCCCAGTTTGAGTACGAGTCGTCCCAGAATCAGTTGGTGGACCAATCTGTGGCAGATTCGATCAACGACATTGTTCCTGTCAACTCGTTGGCCGTTTTGAAGAGAAAGGACAAAATCGTCAGTGCTGACGAAATCGAGCCTGTTGCTATCAAGCCGGTGTTCTTTGATCTTGCATTCAACTACTTGGGCGAAACCGACGAATCCGCTAAAGCTAGAAGTGCCCAGGCAGTGGCTGTAGAGGCTAAGCCGGAAACAGTGAAGGAAGAGCAGAAGCCTAAGAAAAAGGGGCTTTTTGGGTTTTGGAGTTAGTATGGTATGTATGCCTTGCTTGATATTAATTATGGACGTTAATGCATATTGCACTCAATAAAGAGGGAGTAGTAGGGGCACTTACATTGTAGATACGATTACAACGCGTCTTTCCTTTGGTCATTCTTCGTACTATCATAGTAATGCGTTGTGATAGATTGTGGAACTATCAGGTCTAACATAACCAGCAGGTCTACTATATTAGCACCAAATATTTTGAAGGTCCTTTGAATTATAGAATATGTATCTGATTGTATCTAATGGAATTGTCAGCCAAATAAGTGGCTCAAGCCATGCTATCGAATTCAGTAGCAGATTTCCGCTATTGCAGAAAAATTGCTTGGCTAATCTTTTGAAAAGCTGCTATAAACGGACTTATTTCCACGCAACGTTTACCATCAACCATATCTTCAGTATACTGGGTCTGAAAAAACTGATTGGGGCGGGGATCGAACTATGGCCACTGGAGCTCTACCTTTGAGCTACTCAACAGAGTTGTTTATATTCTATCTGGGAGATCTATATGAAAGACTCAAAAGGCTCAACTCATCTCTCCAAATCTATGGGTCGTGGACTACATCTCACTAGTTGCCTTCGGCAACAGGGAGACAATCGAACGCCAACTCTGAAGAGCCTTGGAGGAATGTTGTGAATGGGCAACAGAAAACAAAAGCAAATTCGACCTTGGCAAAAAACTACAATACATAAGGTTCAATGCACCAAACACACGACCTGGAAGCAAAAGCAAGACACTTAGTGAAGCCGACAAGGCGGCATCGCTGATACCCTTGCCAGACGGGAGCAAGCGAGAGGAAGAAAAGAGTATAAAGATACTTGGAGTAACCTTAACGCCAAATTTACGCTTCCTGAAACACATCACCAGCACAATTGCCAAGATGCAACGCACCTTAGCCAAAATCCAACAATTGAGCAGAATCACGAGAGGCCAGTCGGGCAAAGCCACCAAAACGCTTGTTAAGTCGTGTTTGGTCCCACTGATTGACTATGCAATGGAAATCTACACGCAGGGCATCACGGTGGCGAGCTTGAAGAAGATAGCGGTAGTCCTTAATAGAGCCACACGCCACATTCTAGGCGCAATTAGCACAACAAGCGTCCCCATTTTGTATATAGAGGCCGGGATGCTACCAGCCAACCTATATATAGAGTTCAGGACGCTAACAAAATACCTAAGGTTGTTCTTACGAACGGCCAAAACCAACCCGGTAAGAGTGACCATCGGGGAAGCCCTCCGGTCCCCCAGGGACCTGCCTATGAACCCAATCAACCTCCTTCGTATCCTCCGGGTGAGAGTGGATGCAGCGCGGTGGAAGAACATGCAACCAACCCGAGTGTGCGACGAGGTGACCAAACTGCTTGAGGTAAAAGCAACACAGATAATCAGGGAGAAAGAATCTCGCAGCGAGAACCCCGAAAGTGCGATCAATAGCGACAGAATACTCCAAACATTACAACAACTTGTCAAATGTCACATCGTGGACAAATGGCAAAAGGAAACCCACCACAACACCCACACGCTACCAAAGCGATACACCAAACTACGCGGAGGCACAATTGACACCTCGCTCACTGAGCGTAAACTTCCACTCAAAAAGGTCTTAAAAGCCCCGAAACCTGTCCTCAGCTCGTTGATCCAAGCGGTTAGCGGCCAAAGCTTGGATCTGGCGGCACTCAAACGGATGGTGGGAGCCACCGATATTGAA
>JAKTZD010000145.1:0-12721 GCA_030564765.1 Saccharomycopsis sp. NRRL Y-5750
CAATTATCCTTCTTTCATTGATCAGTAGAGTAAGAGACCTATATCATCCAGTTGTACGATTATACGTTAAAGTATAGTTGTACCGATCAGTCTTCAGGACACATTCATAATATAACATCTACAACGACGGCCGCGTGGTCTAGTGGTATGATTCTCGCTTTGGGCGATCCCGGTTACAACTGGGAAACATCACAAATATGCGAGAGGTCCGGGGTTCAATTCCCTGCTCGGCCCCGTTTTTTTGGATTTTATATATTTTTTTGCAACGAACATCGATGCAAGAGACTATATCGTCATCTCCCAATACAGAAGGTCACGAAAGACAAGTCACATGTATTGATATCTAACCAAAACGTATGCTATATTTAATAAAAAAATGCCCAAACAAAACCAAGATCCATTCAATTGTCGGTGGACCAAGCGTAAGGACTTTTGCTTCTCAAGTAAGGACCGTATCTCTCAAACACAAAAGGACAAGGTATCATCACAATGGAGACCATAGCCAATAGAAACGTAGCCCAATTGACTCCCATGCTTTTGTACATGTAGTAGCCGAACAACGGGAATACACCCGCCATGAACGATCTGATGAAGGAATTGGCAGCCATGGCAGAGGCTGCATATAATCGATACCCATCGACAGTATAGGAGAATACTCCAGAGAAAACCAAAGTGATTCCAGCTCCAAATACTGCAGAGCCAATTATAGGCGCAATCCAATGGACATGCGAATAGCTTGTCCAGGCAATAATCATCAAACCAGCAGGCACAAAGAAAACACCAAACTTCAACGCAATGAATCGCATCTCGGGAGTAGCTACCCCATTATTCGCCTCAATCTTTTTCAAGTACATTGTCTGGGTGTAAAAAGATAGTGGCAATGAGAGAAGAATCCCACAGCAAATACCGATAAATGCCATTCCCTGTTGCGATATGTCGAACTGATAGACATGGGAGAAAAGATATGGAAACGCAACAAAAAAAAGGTAAACGACGGCAAGAACAAATCCGGAATAAAAGCAAAGACAGAACATCATAGGGTCTAAACAAAACAACAAGATAGGTCTTTTGCACGACAAAAAGATGGTGTCGACAAGAGTGGCCGGCATTTTCTCTAAAGGTGCATAGTAACGGTCATCGTTCTTTTCCTTCCGGAGCCTTCTGGCTTTTTTTACCAACAAGTAGGGCTTGTAAGTCTCTGGAATGCAGAAGGTGATCACAGCAATGTTGAATCCTGTGAAAATTAGCATTGAATGGAATCCCCAACGGAAAGTTGAATACTGATTGATGAACCCCGAAAGCAAGGCACCTAAAGCAGGTGACATGAACGGAGTGAGCACGAATGCCTGATATGGGATGTAAATGTTCTTCTTGTCGAAGATATCAGAAAAAGTTCCAGAGCCTACGGACAAAAAGGCAGACCCAAACGCCCCTGACATGAAACGGCTGAAAAGAATAGACCCAAAATTGTCGGAAAACGATGCAATGAATTGAAACGCAAAACATAAAATAAGTCCTGTCAAATAGACAACTTTTCTCCCATAGAACTCCAGAATTGGCAGGAGGAAAAGAGGAGCGAATCCAAGGCCAAAAATATAGAGAGTTATCCCCAACACCGCAACCTCTCTGTGGACATGGAAATGCTTGACCATTTGCGGGATGGCAAGAGACCAGATCGAGGAGATCATTGTTGTACAGAAAGTGGTCATCGACAAAATTAGGGATATTGCAATTTTACGGCCGTATGTCATCGTGGCAGCAACATCTTCCTTGTCATCAACACCGTCAAAGCGGACTTCAAAAGGGTCTTTGATCCCGTTGCTATCATCTGTATTATCCGAGTCTGGAGACGTCGATGCCTTGAGGTTTTTCTCAAGATCATCTCCATCTATGGGACTGTCCCTGGGACTGTTGATTGGATTGATCAGCACTCGACTATTTGGCTTTGAGAGTCTGTTCATAGACTGTATATCAGCCTCGTCAGGCTGGTACGAAACACTGCGTTCGATAGGCTTTCCATATTGAAGAACGTCGTCCGTTATCAAAACGGGCGACCCTGTATCTTTAGTTAACGAGTCAATTGAACTCATGTAATAAAAGAACTTGTGGTTGTGGTACTAATATTTTCTATTCCTTAGTGGGATAAACTACAAGTAGAACCACGAATTGCGGGACCTACATTGCTATTTATATATTTACATATCCACAGTAATCCCAGCCGTTCAATA
Organism: Saccharomycopsis sp. NRRL Y-5750; assembly: GCA_030564765.1. Classification (NCBI taxonomy): domain Eukaryota; kingdom Fungi; phylum Ascomycota; class Saccharomycetes; order Ascoideales; family Saccharomycopsidaceae; genus Saccharomycopsis; species Saccharomycopsis sp. NRRL Y-5750. Next base: position 2,229 of record JAKTZD010000145.1, read on the forward strand.
CTCTCGTTTATTAACTTTGTTGCCATAAACTGGATTATTAATAACAATAGTATAGGATAAAATTTTCTCTTCGAAAAGATTTTAGGCTAGTTTTGAAGCTAGTCTCTTTGCTCCGTCTTGAGTACTATACAATCGCGGATTTAAGCCTCCAGGTATCTGGATTTATGTGCGGCAAGTTATCTCCGAAAACGATTTGCAGTGACATAGGTTCCCCTCCAAAAAGAGAGAAACGATCGGAGGCCTGTAATGCCAGTGATAGCACAAGGTGTGATTTGGATGAATTAGCTGCCAAACAAGGTGACTATAATGTAGGCTGAAAAAACCCAACAAAGCCAACACCTTGGAATTGTAAATACTGTGTCAATACCATAAAGCTCTCTCCTCGCACGCCTTCAAGGGTTAGCGGAACGCATTGTTTGTTGGTTGTACCACAAGTACGGAGTACACGTGACTTACTTTTTACGATGGGCATTTCTTTTTCTCGATGGTCTAAAGGTTGGCAAGCAGTTCGTACTGAACTGGCTATTAGGATGGTTGGGAAAGTGAAATAACGAAGAGCTAGAAAATGCAGAGACAGAGGTTAGAATGCATCAAGTGATTGCGTCAACGAAGGACATTTTTACTCACAAAAACGTATCCAAATGCTGGCAGATCGAGACGAAATGCTGCGAGGAATCGATGCCCTCTCTGCTTTGGAGGTTAGACTCACCAATATATTCTGGAAAGGATAGCTCTGAAGCCTGGAAAAGCAGCGGGTTCAGATTTCGGGACAATGTGGTATGCAAAGATCTCATATGGTCGCAGAACGACGGAGATTTGATTGGAGTTTTCGATGACTTTTCGGTGAGAGTGTATGAAAACCCAGGTTATAAACTGTTCACTGATATAGAAAGCGATGAGGGAAGTTCAAGTCGGATGCTATTACCCACGAGGAGAATATTCCAGCCCAACTCTATTGTGTCATATGCATTGAATCCCGAGTACCATAGAATGAACAGAAATGCTTACTACAATAATATTCTTGTAAGTCAAAGGCAACTACCTATTAGATCTCTATCATTGGACAGCGACAACGAAGAATGTGTAGCAATGAGCTACAATTTTCAGGATACTCACAATGACCGGTTTTTTGACTGTTATTCGATGAACTACATCAATGGAAACAATTTTGCGTGCGGAACCAAAGACCATTTGGGGGTGTTTAATATCGAGAGCAAAGAGCCGTTATTAGTCCAGAAAATGGCACGTTTTGGTATTGTCAGTAGCATAAGTAACGGGATTTATGGAGGGGAAATGAACAGCACCTTGTTGTTAGGCAGCTACTCGAATAACTTCGCTGTTGTTGACTTGTTGTCGCGCGAGAAAATTGTGAAAATGAAGAAGATCGAACACTATAAAGAAAGGGCTAATGGAATATATCAGATTTTTGAGTCTGATACTTATGTCTACGTTCTTGGGAGGAAATGCACGACGATTCCAATATTAGACAAAAGAATGGACTACGTTACGGTGGATTATTTGACAAATTGGCAGACACTTCCACTGGGGGGTGATGAAAGTGATGAAATTGAGAGAAAGCCACATGTACTCACTAATCATAAGAATTTTGGTGATTTGAGTGGAAATAGGCTTGTGGTGGGGACTCAGTATAATCAGATTAAGGTATGGAATGGTATAGACAGAGGAATGGGTGGCGACTGCCATGACTGTATGGACTTTGGGGAGGATAGATGTACGTCTATAGCTTCCGTTAAAGGCAGTTATTCTGACCCTAGGGTGCTAGCGATATCACTGGCGGCATTGTATGTAGATGATAATCTAGAGGCAAAAAAGGAGACCTCTTTCAATGGCATTCGAGTGATTGACGTGACGTGGGGCTAACTTATGCGATACAGCCACTAAAAAGCACACTTGATTGAATGGCAGCACTTTTGTTGATGCCAAAACTCAGGTACGTGAACTGCATTTTGCAGGTACAAAATTGTAAATCTTTCTCTGATTTAAGTGATTTCGTCTCATCTTGCAAGGGTTTGTTTTCCAGATCAATCAGAAATTATATCCCCTTTTTGGCCGTTTATAAGCTCAACTGTGTACATTTGAGCTCCAACCGATCTGATGTGGCGATCTGTAACAGCAAAAATGCCAGTTGTGATAAGCTTTACCAGGTTTTTGTTCACCCATTTCTCAGATCTTGGTTAGCAATAACTGATCCAAATGAATGTTGTCTATCTATGTATTGTAAAGCAGTAACTGTAGTAAGTTTATCGACCGCTGATCGATAATATTAGTCAATGACTCGCAAAACAGACTCACCAAGGGCAAAGTGCACTGTATAGCCCTAGCTAATGGCCACAGCGGAGCAATTTGGTTGCTAAATAGACTTAAGCCACCACCAGCCCTGTGGGTCCCCGTGGGCCGCAGAGGTGAAGGTTGCTCTGCTCAGCACTTCTACGAGGATGTAGACGTAATAGTTAGAATGCTGTATTCGAGCAACACCATTAAGTCACTACTTTAAGCTTATTATTACTTTTTGCTCTACAAGTTTGGCTGACTTGTTGATTTTGCAGAGTAAGTAGGCGTCACCTACACCTTTATCTTACACATCAAGTGGCAATCATGTCACAGGTGGTCGATGCAGCCACTGCCTTCTCTCGCTAATGTTAATTGTTATCTCCCATATTTCCTGCAACGCCAAAGACGCGTAATAAGCTCCATACAGCAAGCTATCTATCTCTCTACCGTCTATCTACAACATCCCTTGCAATAACCCTCTATAACTAACCTCTGCGTAACCAATACAAAGGTATATGTCAGCTTGCGCAACTATAAAACCACACCCGCAGCAACCCACAGGGGGCAAATTTTTTTCTCTGCGGCCCACATCTGGAGGAAAATTTTTTTGCCCATTGCAAAATTTTTTTTTTATAATTTTTCCCTAGTATATTTCTCTCTTTCTGTCTGGTTTTTCACTCCACACTGCCCTCAAAAGACCCAGCTTTTTTGCACTATCCACTGAATTTCTGAAAAGCAGCTGCACAAGATCAGCCTCAAACACCACTCTGAATCAGCCAGCATCACACCCACCCGAAACCGTGTTTCATCGAGCGAAAAGCACACTGTGTGAGACCTCCATAGCCATTTTCCTTTAGCGTCTGGTTGATCTTCATCTCCCATACAAAATCTTTTTTTACCTTTGATATTTTTTTTTGTTTTTTCTTCTTGGGCATCTATCGGCGGATTACCATCAGCATAGACAGCACGCTATATATACTCTCAAACTGCTGTTTGTGTGTAGATAATCACTGTCAGTATTGCACGGTGCCTATTTTGGTCCTAATTGTCCTGCGCACCACGCCTGTTTTCCATGGCAGCAACCAACAACTCCAAGGTTCTCATCGATAAGATATTGTCCGAACCTGTCAGCTTTACGCCGGCAAAATATGCAGAACCGTCCAACTTGAAGCCGCATTCGTACATACTTATTTCCAACACCAACAAGACGCCTGCAACGCCGTCACGCACACCAGTATCCACCGAAATGGCCTATGTGGCTTCCGGCGCCGGGTCGCCCAAGCCAAAAAGTATGGCGGAGGCGGTAGCCGCATACACCGGGCGGAAATACTTGGCCAAGGCGGCCAAGGCCAAGGGCAGCAAGCTGAAGGGAAAAAAGGGCCAGGAGGAGAAAAACGGGCCGCAGGGCACCACTGCGGCGGGGAAAAAGGGCGAGAAAGAAAAAACCGGACCGCAAGGCACCGCTGCGGCGGGTCTGAAAAAGGGATGCACCACTGCGGCGGGTCCGAACATGGCCGGCAAGGACGCGGCCGAGGAGGACTTGGGCGAGGATTTGGGCGAGGATTTGGGGCCTGCAGAGGACGAGGGGGACTCTTCGCAGTACGAGTCGGCTGTAGACGAGCTTGAGGTGCCTGTAGGTGCTTCTGCACGCGTAGACGAGCAAGGAGTTTCTGGAGGTGCTTCTGCGCCATTCGGGGAGCTTGATGTTTCTGGAGGTGCTTCTGCGCCATTAGGGGAGCTTGGGGAGGTTCCTGCGGGTGCTTTTGCACCCGTAGACAAGTTTGGGGTCCCTGCAGGTTCTTTTGCACCAATAGGGGGGTTAGAGGATATCCCTGCGGGTGGTTTTGCACAAATAGGGGGGTTAGAGGATATCCCTGCGGGTGGTTTTGCACAAATAGGGGGGTTAGAGGATATCCCTGCAGGTTCTTTTGTACCAATAGGGGGGTTAGAGGATATCCCTGCAGGTTCTTTTGTACCAATAGGCAAGCCTGCTGAGGAAACCGGGGACCTGGACAGCACCGAAAGCGAATCATCGGACTCGGAGTACACCGGAAGCAGCGGCGACGATTCAAGCAGCGAATCGGCCTCGGAAGACGACTCAGACTCGGAAAACGACTCAGACGCGTCCATGTCGGACGATTCGCACCAGGACACGCCAAACAAAAAAATAAACGACAAAATCGAGTTGAAGGCGATGTACAAAACCCCGTTCAAGACGGCGCCCAAGGAGGAGGCCGGCGAGGGAGCCGCGGGAGCCCCAGCGGCGCAGGACGCCAAAACGGGCACCCCGGAGGCCGCCCCTGCGGGGGGAAAACTGGGTACCCAGGTGGGGGCAAAAACGGGTACCCGGTGCGCGCTGACCCCCCTGGATACCCGCAGCGAGACGCCGCCCTCGGACGGGCCCTCCGACGACGAGTTTTTGTACGGCCAGAACTTCGACTTCAGCAGCGCCGACTTTGCGCAGATCGACGAGGATCCGCACGACCGCGGGTCCAACGGATCGCTGCGGATCGTCAAAAACTGGGGCGGGGCGTTTGCCGGCCAAAGACCCGTCGGATTGGTCAACCAGGGGGTCACGTGCTACACTAACGCGGCAATCCAGGCAATGATCCACATCCCGGCGATTGCGCACTATCTCCGGGACGTGCACGCGCGCAAGTACGCGGACAGCATCGGCGGCCGCTCCGTCACCCAGGTCTTGGCCGCGTTGAGCGCGAAAATGTGGCGGACGGACGGTCCGGCCCGCCGCGTTCCGGAGGGGCCGGCCGCACCCAAGTACGTCAACGCGAGCAAAATCATCCGGCGCCTTCCGGACATCAACTGCATGATGTCCGAGTGGCGCCAGGAGGACTCCCACGAGTACTTTATGGCCTTGATGGGCCGTCTCCAGGAGGACTCGACGCCCAAGGGCGCAAAAATGAGCTCCAGCATCCTCTACGACGTCTTTGGCGGCCGTCTTTTGCAGTCTGTGGTGTGCAAAAACTGCAGCCACGTGTCGCGCACCCAGCAGGAGTTCTACGACTTGCCCTTGTCCTTGGACCCGAAGAAAAAACGCGAAATCCTCCCAAACTCGATGAACAGCAGCCGCATCAACAGCCCCGAGCCGCACAGCGCCCTGCCGGGTCCGGAAAACCGCCCTGCGCCCCGCCGCAAGTCCAAATACTCGGTGATCAACGCCATCAACGACTTTTTCGAGCCGGAGCTCATCAAGTGCGGCTCCGGCGACGGAAACGCCAAATCCGGCTACCAGTGCGAAAAATGCCTGCGGGTGACCGACGCAATGAAGTTCCAGGCCATCGAGAGGGCCCCGGAGACCTTGGTGGTCCACATCAAGCGGTTCCGCTTCAACGGCAGCAACAACAGCTCCTCCAAGCTCAAAAGCGCGGTGTCCTATCCGCTTATTCTCGATTTGACCGACTTTGAGCGCGACGAGGTGTCTGGCGGCCAAAAAGGCGCTCTGCCGCGCAAAACAGAGCCTATTCGGTACCAGTTGATCTCTGTGGTGGTCCACGAGGGGCGGTCGATCTCCTCGGGGCATTATATAGCGCATTGCCGGCAGCCTTCGGGGGAATGGGCGTCGTATGACGATGAGTATGTAAACAGTATTTCCGAGCGGCAGGCGTTGAAGGACCCGAACGCGTATTACTTGATATACACGCGGTTGAAGTACAAGGGGGAAGGGCTGGGAAAGAGAGAGGGATCTGGGGAGGACGGAGGGCCTTCGAAGAAGAAAAGACGGGGCGGTGCGTGAGGGAGGCTATAGCATGTAATCAAGAATAGAGACTAATATTCGTTATTAATATTGAAGTGGTGTATTTTGGATATTGTAGGGTGGTAGTCGTTGTAGGATGTTGATGGCAAGATGGTAAGTACTGATTGGTGAGGTATATGGGGGATGGTTATTTACATAGACAGATAGATGTATAGATGTATGGATGGATAGAGAAAATGGGGCATGATGAGGGAGTTCTATAGTATGTAATCAAAAATATAGACTAATATTCGTTATTAATATTGAAGTGGTGTATTTTGGATACTGTAGATTGGCTATTTTATTATGTACTGTAGAGTGGTTATTTTATGTTCTGTACTGTAGAGTGGCAGTCGTTGTAGGATGTTGATGGCAAGATAGTAAGCACTGGTTGGTAAGGTATATGGGGGATGGTTATTTTGATAGGAGATGGGTATTTACATAGGAGATGGGTATTGAGATAGACAGATGGATGGATAGATGGATGGATGATAGGTGGATTGGAAGACGATAAGTCCCAGGAGCGAGGATTTTCTACGGCATTCAATACCGACTTCTGTTCGATATTTGTTCATTATGACATTTACTGTGGCATTTATTGTGGCATTTATTGTGGCATTTACTGTGGGATTTTTTGTGCCATTTATTGTGGCAAGTACTGTATAAAGTTTGGCACCGCTGGCAGCATGTTGTGAGAAATGGCTTTGATTTGATGTACAGAAAACTGGAGATTGGCGAAATAGATAGGACATGGATAATAGATGGATGGATAGACAGATAGAAAAGATTGTACATGATGAGGGGTTGCCCATAGCATGTAATGCGACTAACCCCGTTACTTGTTTCTTGTACTACTTATTGTGACATCCCAAAATACCCAATAGAGTACATACGACTAGTTAAAATATTTGTCCCCTGCCATTGATTGTGGCTCCACTGAAGCATTACAAATTACTGTTCAGAGTATGTCGCGAGTATCGAGAATCATTTCTTCCTAGCAATTGCTGTATAATGCACTGCAACTCATATATTTTCTAGCAACTACTGCATAGTACTGCGATATACACCAATAACATGCATTCAATAATATCCACCCTATATTTATCACTTCTTCAACAATGCCAATCTCGATGGATGTATCGACGAGTTGAGACTCTTTGGCTTGTCGCTGTCCTTGTTCGCAGCCTTCACAATCTTGTCCGCCTTCTTCTTCTCCTCCATTTTCGCCTTTTCTGCCTCCAAGATTCTCTCTCTTCTCTCCTCCGCCAACTTCGTGTTCTTCTCTTTGATCTTCTCTATTCTGTCCTTCGAGTTCCCACCCCCTCCTGCTGTCAATTCCACATTTATTCTTCTTCCCTGGAAGAGAGTATGGTGTTTCTTCAACGCACTGTCCATTCTCGACCTCACGTTCTTCTCCTTGTTGAAATCCTCTTTTGCAATGAACTCTATGAAGGCAATTCCCTTGTCTTTTCTGATTCTCACAACATCGGGCTGAGCACTCTTGAACAAGTCCTTCATCTCCGCCTCGGTCACATTATACGGGAGGTTACCAACAAACAAGATAAATCTATGCTTCTTTTTAGCTCTTCTCGTTTTCCGCTTCTTCTTCTGTGGCTCCTCAGACTCATTCTTTTCCTCTCCATCTTCATCTTTGGCATCGCTTTCCTCACCAGATTTCTCCTTCTTCTCTTTCTTCTCCTTCTTCTCCTTCTTTTCTTTCTTGTCCTTAGAAACAGTCTCTTCCTGATCCTCTTCAGCTACCTTCTTGGAGTCCCGTGATCTTTTCTTGGTTCTGAACTCCAAGGCCTTCTTTTGCTTTTTACTCAATTTTTCAGTCACAGGTTCGCCCATTGTATATTCAAGTATCTGTTTCTGTATTTAAGCACTCTCCAAAGTTTCTTACACTGTCTTCCCTAGAAGAACCCTCTGCAAGTATTAGGAAAATTTTTTATAATGAAATTTTTTTCATTCTGCAAGAGCTGCAGAATATTTTTTTTCGATGAGCTGATGGGTAGTGCATGTATGCCAAACCGGACACTTATGCACATACATACTGTCTGGTACGTCCCAATTACCTGCAAGCTGCACCAGGCAATGCAAATAACCTGCAGATACATATAGGGGGCCTGGGATAATGCAGAACATACATGGAGGTCAGCATTACATCATCGCACAAGTGGAACTATTCATTTTGACGTCTCATTGAAACAACAGGCAGCAAAAAGAAGATTTGAATCTGCAGACCTGAAAAAAAAATCACAAAAATGGCGGGAAAAAAAATTTGAAACTTTGATAGCCAAAAGAGCCACAAATAACCAGGCGTTGCAATTAGAGACTTGATCCATACTGTGGGCTTCAACAAGCAAGCAAATACAAAAAATAATAGAGGAAACTTAATTGTGTAACTATGGCCAATAACTATGAAGAGGGTAATCAAATAAGGTCGAGAAACGGCGACCGTAGATCACAGGACAGAGATAAGGTCGCCCATAGACACGACTCGAACAATTTTCGGGATCGCTCACAAAACACACGCGAGAACCACACTCGCAGAACCAGCAGACCAGTTCAAGAAAGACAGAACAGGTTTGAAAGCAAAATACAAAAGGAAGCACTGGACGAAGAGTCAATGAGAAGCGAGACTGCTAATGACCAAGAGAAGGGGTCCCAATCGTCCCAATCAAAGCCAAATGACACAGTAATGGAGGCAGACTCCGACGATATGGCTGCTATTATGGGATTTGGAACGTTTGGATCCACCAAGGGCAAACATGTGGTTGGTGCAGATGCTGGTGCGATCCATAAGGAGAAACCTGCAAGCTCGTTTAGACAATACATGAACCGTTCAAAGGGGTTCAACCGTCCATTGTCGCCACCACCAGGCGAGCGCAGAAAGCGGTCGGAGTAGCTGCTGTGTATCAAGTCTTTGTTTTGTTCTTTTTTCTGTATTTGTGTATTCAGTTATTGGTTTGATATTTGGATTTCTGGTTTTTTAGTTGCAATAGCTATGTTTTATTTGATGTTTGACGACTCAAGTTTTTGGAGATGTAGACGTCATGCTACATCAATTATCAAAAGTGAGCGTGTGTGTTATGCAACAGGCTCAAATCAACCGATAAGTACAATGACACGTTTGAATAGCTTTATAAGCGTCCTACCACCAGCCAGAACCTCTTTATCAATCTATTTCGAAACCTCGGTGACATGACAGACAATTGCCTCTCGATGCGTTGACCCTCCTCTATGGTTCCAAATTTCCAAATTTCCAAATCTTGAAATTTTCAATCTGAAAAACATAAAACTACCGAAGATAAAAATTTTCCTATCACCACTGAGAGATGTGTTGGAGAAGATCTGAAGCTTCGTCTCCACATATACACCCAAGAAAATGTCCAAACAAGCTGCTAAAAACATATTGGTGAAATTAATTGTGCCTGCGGGTAAGGCTGCCCCTGCTCCTCCTGTGGGACCTGCCCTTGGTTCCAAAGGTGTCAAGGCTATTGATTTCTGCAAAGAATTCAACGCAAGAACAGCATCATACAATCCAGACACTCCAATACCGGCATTAGTGACAGTGAAGCCTGACAGATCGTTTAATTTCGAGTTAAAGTCACCTCCAACCGGATTTTTGCTTTTGAAGGCCGCAGGAATCTCTAAAGGCGCCCCAGAGGTGGGTCCAGGAAAGCCTCTTGCAGGAAAGATATCTTTGAAGCATGTGTACGAAATCGCCAAAATAAAAAAGACCGACTCAAGACACCAGAACTTGGAGTTAAAGGGGATTTGCAAATCAATAATAAGTACTGCCAAAAGTATGGGTATCGAGGTTGTTGCTTGAACGATATATATTGTCCCGTGATTGTGTTGAGTTACCTTTAATAATAGTTTTCCATGTATATATTTTGCGACATATACGCCTGCCAATGCAATAGATCATAATGGCATTTCTCGCAAACCGATATAAACTGTAGATGAATAATGTAATATTGGGCCATGATAGCATTCTGTGAAAAGAAAAAAAAAAAGCACGTCAACGGTATTGAGGTCGTCCTCAAAAAGTGCAAAAAAACAGCTCCTCATCAGGGGCTCGAACCCTGGACATTTCGGTTCCTCGCTTTGTTAAAAGCCGAACGCTCTACCAACTGAGCTAATAAGGACGAGCTGCGCTTCTCGTTGTAGAGAATTCTCCAAACGTCGTCTCAATATATGAGAGGTCCTCGAAAAAATGCAAAAAAAAAGCTCCTCATCAGGGGCTCGAACCCTGGACATTTCGGTTCCTTGCTTTAATAAAAGCCGAACGCTCTACCAACTGAGCTAATAAGGACGAGCTTTTCTGTGTTGTGTTACGAGCCTGATTTAGGTTATACCCTAATCATGGATCGTTCGTAGTTCCTAAAAGCTGTGGGAATCGGGTAACTGACTCCCAAACTATCGACGTGTGGCCGATTATACT
>JAKTZD010000146.1:0-12448 GCA_030564765.1 Saccharomycopsis sp. NRRL Y-5750
GGGGGGGGGGGGGGTGGGGGGTGGGTGGGATAGTTGGTTCACGGCTGTCTGTTTATTAAGCATCTATTCTATTATCTGTTTATTGAGTATCTATTCTACTGCTCTGCATATTTCGTTAGCTAATCATTTTAGTCTCAAGCTTTGCATAGTGCTGGTTCATGTGAGTATTGTAAAATATAAGGAGCTTGCCATTATGTTGTATAATGCTTCCCAACTGTCTCTGCTCATTAAGTATCTACTCAACTGGTCTGCATATTTCGTTAGCTAATCATTGCAGTCTCTAGTCCTACATAAAATTGATTCATCTGAGTATTGCAAGATATAAGGAGCTTGCCACAGATGTTGTATAATGCTTTCCAACTGTCTCTGCTCATTAAGTATCTTTTCTACTGCTCTGCTTGATTTTGGTTAGCTAATCATTCTAGTCTCAAGCTTTACATAGTGCTGGTTCATGTGAGTATTGCAAGATATGAGGAATCTGCCATTATGTTGTATAATACTTTCCAACTGTCTCTGCTCATTAAGTATCTATTCTACTGCTCTGCATATTTCGTTAACTAATCATTCTAGTCTCCAGTCCTACATACTGCTCGTTCATGTGAGTATTGAAGATACGAGGAATCTGCCATTATGTTGTATAATGCTTTCCAACAGTCTGCTCATTAAGTATCTACTCAACTGCTCTGCATATTTCGTTAGCTAATCATTGCAGTCTCTAGTCCTACATAGAACTGATTTATCTGAGTATTGCCAAATATAAGGAGCTTGCCACAGATGTTGTATAATGCTTCCCAACTGTCTCTGCTCATTAAGTATCTATTCTACTGCTCTGCATATTTCGCTAGCTAATCATTCTAGTCTCAAGTTTTACATACTGCTGGTTCATGTAAGTATTGAAGATACGAGAAATTTGTTATTATGTTGTATAATGCTTTCCAACTGTCTGCTCATTAAGTATCTACTCAACTACCCTGCTTGATTTCCGTTAGCTAATTGCTAGTGTGCAGTCTCTCGTCCTACGAACAGCTGGGCATCATTTACAATACGCAGAGCAAGCAGCAGGTGATCTACAACGAGCTCTGACACATCTACTTTCAAATACCATTTTCAAGACCGATCCTTTTTCATATATGTGGAGCTCTTATATATAAGAGCTCCTACGGCTATGCTCCAAAGTATCAAATCAATTCTTTCACAAAGTCATTGTCTACTGATTACCTTCTGACTTCAACGCCAAAGTTACGCTATCCTCAAAAACCACATTCCCAGACATTATTTACACTCTCCCCCATTCGGACATTGCCCCACAAAACCCTCAATAATTATTAAGGGCTTTTGCTACCATCCTACTATAATGACACCCTCAAGGTGTCATGGCCCTCCACCGAGTGCCCACTTACCCGCCCCTCTCAAAAATCGACAACGTTGGAACTTCTTTTTTTGTCCAGCTTTTTTCCAATTGTTTTTTGCCAAAAACTACTTTGTAACTACCAGCATGTCTTCTCCACTCTCGTTCTTTCTTCGATTCGTTTGCAACACCCAACTGACAAAATCATAGAAACCTCGGAACACACCACGCCATAGACCCCAGCTGTGCATCCACCTCGAAACATTGCCAGCTTTAGAACAAAAAAGCCGATTTTCACCGCCTCAAATCCATAGATTCGTCTCCAACTCCAACTGAAAAATTCATTCCACCTCACAGATCAGAAATCAGATCCAGCCCCACAAACCACCGCCATTCCCCAGCAAAATAGAAAAATAACAGCATTGAAGCAACCAGCGCAATGGGCTCTCCTGAATCAGAAGACCCCGCTTTGGCGTCGCCTTCTAGGGCCTCTACAAGCCATGCAAAGCCCAGAAAAAGATTGTCCGCGTCCAAGCGTAGAAACAGCAGGAACACCATGTCGAAATTCCTCGATGCGGGCGAAAGGCACAGAAACGAGGAGGCCATAGACGAAACGGACGCTCCAGCGAGCAGTGTGGCTGTGGATTTCACGCTAACAGTCCCTGAAAACTCGGGAAAGACACACGTGTACTCGTACGACGTTTTGGTGGAACTAAAAGACTCTGAGCTCATCAAAACGCCCGAAAACTTGCCCCCTGCGGACTTTTTCAAGCCCCGTCCACCTGTATCCAAGCGGCGCACCGAAAACAGCTCGTTTGTGCCTGCTTTTGGGCTCCACAGCACTGCCGACGACTCTACAGGCGAAATGGGCTCTTTTGCCTTGCACAAATCGGGCGGGAGCTCCAGACCGTACAATAGCGGGCCCAGCGGGCCGGCCAGACGGTCGCTAGGCCGTTTCAGCGAGAATCGCAGCTCTTTTAATAGCAGAAACAACCGCAACAACAATAATCACCACAGCGTTGACGAGGACGACGAGGAAGAGCCAGAATGGCTCACTGCGGACGTCAACGGCCCGCCGGACAGCTCGCTTTTCAAAGATATGGGCCATACGGTTGCAGAGTACGAAAGCTGGAAAATGCGCATGAAACTCGAAGACAAAAAGAAAAAGGGCGACCTTTCAAAGGAGGACGCGGAAATGTTGCACGCCATCGAGATGGGGGCGGACTACACAACCCTTACAGGCAAAAGGGACGCCGGATCGGGCTTTTTCTCCACAAACAGCGCAAATTCGCAGCTTTTAGAGCCTCTTGAGCCTGCGGAAGGTGACACGCTTGAGCCGGAGCGGGGCTCGCAACCCCCGGCTGAAGACGAGCCGTCGCTTTTTTCTGCAAGTGCGTCGAAATTCTCGTCGTTTTTCACTCCACCGACCCCGCCTGCACAGCCAAGCCAGCACGCCGATTACAGTTCGCACCCTGCAGAGCGCCACAGCGCGGCTGCAGACCCGGTCGCGGGCTCGAAACTCTTGATGATGTTGGGTAAGTCGGTTCCTGCAGGCGCAGGCGCGTCCGGCAGGACCGAGCATACCGGGCAAGCCATGTCTTCCCTTTTCGGCAGCGCTCTGCAGAATGCAGGAGGGCCTGCGCCTTCAAACAATGACAACTTTTTCATGTCACTTTTGTCGAAAAACAAAAACTCGTCGGCGGCGTCTACGCCACCCCAGCAGGCTTCGCCGATCGCCATGCAGCAGCAGCAACAGCAGCAGCAAAAGCCTCAATCGCATCAGCCTCTGCCTAGCCAAGTCGAGGCTAGTGCCCAGCAGCAGCAGCAAATGCGTATTCTCCAACAGCAGCAGCAGCAACGCCAGATGCAGCAGCAGCAACGCCAGATGCAGCAGCAGCAACAGCAGCAGCACATGCAGCAGCAGAAATTGCAGCAACAGCAGCAGCACATGCAGCAACAGCAGCAGCGCTTGCAGCAACAACAGCAGCACGTGCAGCAAAATCTGCCGCAGCTGCAGCATCTGCACCTGCCACACCAAAACCTGCCTAGTGTCCGCGGCCAGACGCAGCAGGACATACAGAAATTCGCGCAGTCGAATCTCCGAGCATTGTTCGAGAAGGTTGCCTCAGGGGGCGATGTTTCGGCTGCAAACAGCAGTCCTAATAACCCAAACGCCACGCCTGTCAACGCAGCCAACAGTGCTTATCCTTACCAGCCACCTATACGAGACCCTAAACAGGGGCCTCCTGCGCAAACCTACCCCTACATGGCAGGGCCACCCCCAGGAATGGCGCCAATGCCTCCTTTCCAGGGGCAAAACGTGCCGCCTATGGGCTTCCAGGGCCAAACAGGGCCCCCACCTCCAGGCTGGATCAACGGGCCTGCACCCCCAGGCCAGTTCATGCAAGGGCCGCTTCCAAACGCGCCGCTTCCAAACGCGCCGCAGCAGCCTCCGCTTCTGCAGGCAGTTCCCCCAAACGGACAAAGACCTATCCCAATTGGGATATACGGTCCTCCTCCACCAGGGCTCATAGGCATGCCTATGCCGCCACCAGGCATTCCGCAGCAGCCGGTGGGAATCCCAGGGGCAATGGGGCCGATTCCGTCGCAAATGATGGAGGGTGGCTTCCCCCCGGGATTTTTTCAGCCTGTGCCGGTAGTGCAGCAACCAAACACCAACGCCCAGGTGCCGCCCAAACAGCAGCGGTAGCGAGGCCGATTATAGCTAGCAATGCGCAATATATAGCTACTCGATAGATAGAACAGGGGGCCTTACATATTACATATATAAAGGTGCTTGATTCGAAGGTGTCGAGGCAAAAATTGTGAGACTATCAAGATTGAAAGAAAAGAATGAGAAAATATACGGAAGAGTCTATAGAATAGAGAGGATATTGAAAAAGACATGAAGAATGAATACAAAGGGTTCTATAGATTTGGAAAGAGTATTGAAGCGTTAGTACGTGAGTTATATAGACTTTATGTACTAAAAGAGTGTACTGAAGAGTGAATTCACGACTATTTGTACTCTATCCCCTATTTGATGTAAATATTACAGAGCCAAAACCCGAGTTGAGATAGATTTGCACAAAAAAGTCCAGTTATCTCATGATTACTTATGATAAGTTTGATTGGTAAACTCCTCAATTCTGGTAGTTTTGCAATACCACTGATATATACAACTCACTATTATGTTGGTTATAGTCATACCTACTCTTTAAATGAACTACACCCTTTGTATGGTAAAAGTAACAATTTCAATGCATTAATCAACTGTAGATAGTAATCAAAAAATCTCATTTCGCTCAGAGATAACCTTCAAAGAATAGTAGATAGTTTCGACAAGAAATTGAGTATCTGGATATGCTCGTCCGTACCGTTACTGAGACGACTATCACAATCATTTAATATCAAACTGATCTTCACCTTCTTCTCACTTGTAAGCGAATCGTCTAAAATGAGTTTTTTATGCAATTGCTTCAACATCTGGGTCGCACTCCACCCCTCAGCTGCTAAATCTTCACTCAACGCAAAAATATCATCAAAATCAGGCAGGTTCTCGCAAGTACGTATTATGGTGTTCAATTTATCATCAGGTAAAATTCCTGCAATTTCTTGCACGCTAAGCTTAGAGATCTCCGACCCCGAATTACCTTCTTCAGCTATATCGAGATCACCATCAGCATCCGTTTTCCCCTCAATCATATGCAACTTCGTAGCTGACTGCAAAAATGTTATGGCCTTTCTCAAGTCACCTCCAGAGATGTCGAGAATTTCCTCTAACGCACCCTTTGCGTAGCTCACGTGTTCCTTTTCAGCAATGAACTGTAATCTGGTCAAAGCATCGCTGTTGTCTAATGGCTTGAATCTGAATTTCGAGCATCTTGAAGCCAAAGGATCGATGATTCTTGTTATGTAGTTACAGATCAAACAAAAACGCGTGACTCCCGAATACGTTTCCATAGTTCTTCTCAAGGCCGCTTGGGCGTCGCTTGTCATTGAGTCTGCTTCATCTAAAATGATGATTTTATATGGAGGACATGGGTAGTTTTCCAAGTCTTCCTTTGTAGGGTTGGAGACAATCAATCTTGCAAAATTTTTCACCTTTTCTCTCACTATACTGATCCCACGTTCATCAGAAGCATTCAATTCTAGCACTCTGCTGCGGTACAAGTCTGGACCGTACAATTGTTTGGCTAAAGCCAAGATTGTGGACGTTTTACCAGTTCCAGGAGGACCATAGAAAAGCATATGGGACAAATTGGCTGTGCTGAGAGACTTTTTCAACACCGTAACTGCGTGATCTTGCGAGGAGACATCGTTCAAGCTCTTAGGACGATATTTCTCAACCCATGGCATACGCGACTCTTTTTCCTGCTGTTGTTTCTCTGTGAGCACCTTTCTAGGGACTCTCTGGTTGAAAAAGGCAGCTGCTGTGGACGTCATTTTGGTTGTTGTTGATGTGGTCGATGATTACTTACTAAGCTAATTCAATTGCTGGGCATTGGACATGAAGATGAGGTGAAGATGCCTATGGGTTGGTGAAATTATTCGGTTTTGAAATTGGTAAATTTTTCGCGTCGCGGAATCAAGGGACCAAGTTGGTGGATTTATGTGTCATGTGATTTGAGGCGCACTTTGAAGAGGGTTATACAACTTATGGTGCTGTCCGAATAGGAAATGGGAAGGGATTCGAAGATTTTGGCTCTCTTGATGAGCAATAGCAGCCATCTGCTGCGCATAGGGCATTAGTGGTGGTTATTGTCCTCAAAAAAGGAATTAGGGCCACAACCTGGCCCACAAACAGTAGCAACCCAGCACAGCATTTGCCTCTCACGTACTACATTCATCACCGCTTATTGCCAACTATCACTACTAACTATTTGGGTAACACAAACAAATCCCTTCTTCTTACCATAACCGCTATAACTCCTTCATTACACTGCATCAAATACTGCCCATCAACTTCATGATGACCCCCCTACACCTGGTGCACGGATGTCTCTCCAAAAAATATTTCTGCAATAAAATCAAAAACTAAATTTTCAGCCTGTAGCTCATTACCAACCCTCCATCAAACGATTACCCCTGTAGCCTTTGACCATTGGCACCCCCAGACACCCCAGCTATCGATC
This sequence comes from Saccharomycopsis sp. NRRL Y-5750, assembly GCA_030564765.1. Lineage (NCBI taxonomy): Eukaryota > Fungi > Ascomycota > Saccharomycetes > Ascoideales > Saccharomycopsidaceae > Saccharomycopsis > Saccharomycopsis sp. NRRL Y-5750. The sequence goes on from JAKTZD010000146.1 coordinate 6,484, forward strand.
AAAATGTCAAGCGAAGAAGCAGCCGATGACGGAGACTACGTGAAATTCCATTGTCTTGGAGGCGGAAATGAGGTGGGAAGATCGTGTCACATTATCGAGTACATGGGGAAGGTGATAATGCTTGATGCAGGAGTGCATCCGGCGCACAGTGGGTTGAATTCGCTTCCGTTTTACGACGAGTTTGACCTTGAGAGGGTGGACGTGCTCTTGATAAGTCACTTCCATCTTGACCACGCGGCGTCGTTGCCGTATGTGATGCAGCATACAAATTTCAAGGGCAGGGTGTTTATGACCCATCCCACCAAGGCCATTTACAAGTGGTTGCTCAGCGATTTCGTGAAAGTGACGACTATAGGCGATGGGATGTCGACTTCCAACCTTTATACCGACGAAGACTTGGCTGCGTCGTTTGACAAAATCGAAACAATCGACTACCACTCGACCATGGAAATTGACGGCCTTAAATTCACCGCGTACCATGCAGGACATGTGTTAGGAGCAGCAATGTTTTTCATCGAGATTGGGAGATTGAAAATCCTTTTCACCGGCGACTATTCACGCGAAAAAGACCGCCATTTGATGTCTGCGGAGGTTCCTCCCCAGAGGCCAGATATTTTGATCTGCGAGTCGACTTTTGGGACTGCCACCCACGAAAAGAGAGAAGACAAAGAGGAGAGACTCACCAGATTGATCCATAGCACTGTTTTGAACGGGGGACGAGTGCTTATGCCTGTTTTTGCCTTGGGAAGAGCCCAGGAGCTTCTCTTGGTGTTGGACGAGTACTGGTCGGAACACCCTGACCTTGAGGGCATCAATATCTACTATGCGTCCAATTTGGCGAGAAAATGTATGAGTGTGTACAAAACCTACATCAACATGATGAACGACAGCATCCGGAAGAAGTTCAGATCGGAAAACTCCAATCCTTTCCAGTTCAAGTTCATCAAATACATCAAAAACTTGGACCGTTTTGAGGATTTTGGGCCCTGTGTGGTTGTGGCAAGTCCGGGTATGTTGCAGAACGGGGTGTCGCGTGATTTGCTTGAAAGATGGTGTCCAGATGCAAGAAACACCTTGATTCTCACCGGTTATTCCGTTGAGGGGACTATGGCCAAAAGCATTCTTACCGAGCCGATGGAAATACCGTCTGTGAACAATCCGGACATTATGATTCCGCGCAGACTTACAGTAGAGGAAATATCGTTTGCGGCACATGTAGATTACGAGCAAAACGCGCACTTTATCGAGCTTGTCAACCCAAAAAACATCATTTTGGTCCACGGGGAGTCCAATCCGATGGGGAGACTCAAGTCGGCTTTATTGTCCAAATACTCCAAATTCAAAAAGACAAGTAAACAGGTAAACGTCTACACCCCGCGCAACTGTGATGACTTGCAGATAGAGTTCAAGGGGATCAAAGTGGCCAAGGCTTTAGGGGCGATATCCGAGCACATCCCCCAGAAAAACGAAATCATGACCGGGGTTCTTGTTTCCAAGAACTTTGACTTGAGTTTGTTGAAGGTTGACGATTTGAGAGAGTTTTCGGGACTTACAACAACAGTGGTCAAGGAAAGACAAACTATAAAGATCACTTCGGGAAGAGACTTGATGCACTGGCATTTGACCCAGATGTTTGGCTATGTAGAGACCATCCATGACGATGACGATGAATTTGAATTGAAGATCATGGACGATATTGTTGTAACTTTGGAAGGCGACATTTGCACCGTCCAATGGACCAGTGGGCTTATCAATGACACTATTGCCGATGCGGTGATTGCCATTCTTATATCTGTTGATTCGTCGCCGGCGTCGGTCAAATTGACCAGCAAACATTCCCATTCGCACAGCCACGAGAACGGGGAGAAGCTGGCTGAGGAAAAACCGCCTAAGAGTGAGGAAAAATCGCCAAAGATTGAGGAAATATCGCCAAAGATCGAGGAAATAGAGCACAAAGAAGAGACAGGAAAAGAGGTCACCGTGAAAGAAGAGAAGGAAGAGAGAGACGTTGAAATGGTGGATGAATCAGCTGCGGAAGAAAAGCCTGTCAAATCTGAGCGAGAGCTTTTGGCCCTTGCGCACCAGGACTCTTCTTTGAATACACGTATACATAGAGTAGCCACGCTTCTAACAAGTCAGTTTGGAGAGGCGTTTTCGCAAAATGAAGACAAAAAGGGAGGGGTTATCAAGATTGGTACACGGGAGGCTAAGATTGACTACCTCGAATCGAAGGTTGAGTGTTCCTCTGCGGCTCTTCGGGCAAGAATTGTGCAAATTATTGACATTGCAGCTGAATTGGCCGCGCCATTGGCCCAGAAGACGGAAATTGTATAGTAGGGATGGTTGGAGAGTGTATTTAGAGGACTGACTACAAGGTGCTTTGGCAGATGAATTCGGAGGGAAATACGATTTGACATGTTTGGCAGATACATGTGGGTAACACTACGGATATTTTTGCAGCAACCCTATCGTTTGAAGTTGCACAGGCTGACATTTGGCGGCATTACGTTTGAGATGCTCATGGTGAGGCACTTAGGGCAATCTACTGTAGGGCTTTCTGCTTATATAAGGCAGTTTTGGGAATATTCGAAAAATTGCTACTTGGACTATTAGGTTGAGTTTTTGGATCAATAGAATATGTCCTGAAAAATCGCTACGCCATGGACTTAGGTTAATTTTAGAGTGTTTCGGATCAATAAACAAGTTTAGTCACGTTTTTTGCAAAAGTAGTTAAAAACAGCAACGCGTAACATTTGCGAGATATAAGACTGGTAATTTGCATTGATTTTTTGGGCCAATTGGCAGGAGTTTTCATATCGCAGAGATATTTGTAAAAGGTAAATCAGAACTACGGTGGCACCCGCGGTGGATATCTATGAAGAGTTGCATAGAGGATTTGTGAATGACTCATTCCTTGAGGTGTTGTCTTGACTGCGATGTTGTGGCCACTGCTGCCTGGAAGGGGAATTTGTCAGTTTCAAGAATATATAAATGCCATGGCCAAAGGCCAATCGGTGGGTTGTCAATTATACATTATTTCATGTGGTCATATGATCACAGAACATATTTTATGTTTGTGTTTGTTTAATCGTTGGGATCTCAATTATACATTATTCATGTGGTCATATGATCACAGCACATATTTTATGTTTGTCTTTGTTTAATCGATGTGGGTTCTCATACATTATTCCATGTGTATTGTCTATGTATGTGTACTCTGCTCATTTTATCTTCGTATTTCTTTGTGTTTGCTTACGTTATCGATTGATCTGGGCTGTGCCAGGGCGCTAATAATGTAGTGAAATGGCCATGGCAATTGCGGAAAGGAGAGGCCAGGCAGCCCTGGCATTTATGCAGTGCATCAATCATAATAGGCTATAGCCCTGCCCATTTATGTAGTGCTACGATTGGCCCTCTGCCAAATGAAATGGCTCCGCCAATGGCCACCGATCGACCCCGAATGACCCGCCGGGATGGCTCCTCCCAAAAAGCTGACCCCTGCAACGCCCTGCAACCTCCTGCGGGATCGCCTGCCCCCGGCCCATTTTACCACAAACATTTTGACTGATCCCCGATATCTTCACCGAAACTAAATTTTGCAAAGGTAAAATTAAAAAAAGACCCATGATATTTGCCAGGGCTCGACTGCAAACACACCAGGGCTGACGTAAACCGCACACAGAGGCCTACATCCACACCTGATAGACAACATTTTTTGCCCACCACCTCAACAATCAGCACAACACTCCCTCGTCAATCCTTGCCAATCCTTGCCGTCCCTTGCCATCCCTTGTCAATCGCTTGTCAATCACATCCGTGCGTGTCGCACTGAAATGGCTTTCTAGCAACCCCGTAGCAGCATATACCGATACACACCCGCAAGCGCAGCATGGCCAAGATCTCGAAATCAAGCCTCATGAGCGAGCTCATGGCCAAAAAGTTCCTGAGCGACAAAAAGGGCCGGTCGACGTCGTGCCTCTTGTGCCAGAAACGCAAGCAGAAGTGCGACCACCGAATGCCCTCGTGCACCACGTGCATCAAGGCCGGGGTCGAGTGCATCCAGCCCGAAAAGTACTCCATCAAGAGCCCCGAGAAGGACGAGTACACGTTGGTTCTCGAAAAACGCATTCTCTACCTCGAGCGGATGATCGACGCCGGCAATGCGTACAAACAGGGGAGCTTTGCCAAGTACAAGAAGATCACGCCGTACATTGAGCAGCACCGGGCCGATTTGGCTGCGGTGCGCGAGGACGACGAGGTTGTGCGGCAGCACATGGAGGAGATGCGCGAGGCCGGCCCGAGCGGGGCGCGGCGGGCCGGTGCGGCCGCCGAGGCCGCGCCGGCGACCAAAACCGAGGCGCCGGTGCGGCTGGTTCCGCTCGAGCGGGCCAACACGTTCGACCCGAACTACGAGGACAAGGAGCTCGACCTGCCGCTCGAGATCCCGACGTTTCTGCTCATGAACGACCCGATGCGGCAGATCCCGAAGCTCGACGCGGAGGCGGGTGCGGAGGCCGGTCCAAAGGCGGGTGCGGCTGATGCCGCGGCATCAGCCGCACCCGCATCCGCACCCGCCTTTGGTCCGCCGCCGGCCGCACCCGGACCGCGTCTTTCCATTGCCGGCCCCGTCGACCTCGCCCACACCATTTTCGCAAAGTACGACTTCAAGGACATCCTCAGCGTTGATCCCCAGTTCGACATCGACGCCCGCCTGTCCCGGGCCCTCCTCGACAACCACTTTGACCGCTTCCAGTTCAAGTTTCCCTTCTTGGACGAAAAGGAGGTCTTCGACTTCTACTACGCCTACATCGGCAACAGCCTCCTGGGCCTCATGGGCGACGCAAACTACTTCCACTTTGCCTGCTGCCGCATGTGGCTCATCTACAGCTTGAACTCGTTTGTGCTCAAGACATCCGGAAAGTACCGCCACCTCCAGCCGCTCCGGCTCTTTTCCAACGCCCTCCGCAATCTTGCGCGCTGCCGCATCGTTGACGCGTACCGCCAGATCGAAATCTTCCTTTTGACCGTCCTCTGCCTTATCCGCTGCGACCGCGATTCCGCAGAGCTTTACACGATCATAGGCGACGCCATGGGCATCGCCACCGGCCTCGGGCTCCACCGCTACGCCGCCTATGTCGGCTGTGCCCCTGCGGACCGCGTCCGGCGCATGAAGTGCTTCTGGTGCGTCTACCTCCTCGACCGGCTCATATCCGTCTCCGTAGGCCGGCCGTTCCTGTTCCCCGAGCGCGAAATCGACCGCGACCTCCCGCTTTTCGACGCGGACCCCTGCGGCGGCCGCAGGGCCCTTTTCCTCAACCAGGCCATCCGCCTCAAGCGTATAGAGGCCAAGGCCATCGAAAGCCTCGGCATCGTTGCCGCAAACGCCCAGACGGCCACCCGCGCAGAGCTCCCGTTGGTCGAGCACTTCTTCGAGCAGCTCCAGCGCTGGCGCCGGGAGTGCCAGGGCATCCGGCGGGAAATCGAGCAGGCTACGTTGGGATTGTACTACTTCCGGTCGGTGCGGGTGCTTCTCCAGCCGTATTTGGAGCTTCTTGCGCCGGAGGACCGGCTTTTCCGCGAGTGCCAGGCCGCCGCAGGGCAGATCTGCCAGCTCTTCAAGGTTTTTCACCAGAAAACCGTCTACGGTCACTCCACATTGGCCATCAACAACGTCTTTGTCGCCGGAGTTACCCTCGTGTACTGCCTCTGGCTCAGCCGCAACGCGGATGACCGGCGCCGGCACGCCGCCGGCGACACCGCGGCCCATACGCGGCCGGCAATGACCGCGGCGCTTTTGCGCAGCCTCGACGACCTCAAGGCCTGCAGCGTGTGCCTCTTTGTGATGGCCGAGCGGTCCAAATACGCGTTGGTCTTCCGGGACACCTTCGACCAGTTGATGAGCGCGACCATCGGCAACCTCATCGAGCGGTGCGGTCCGGGCGCCGCCCCTCCGGCGCCGGATCCG
>JAKTZD010000147.1:0-12170 GCA_030564765.1 Saccharomycopsis sp. NRRL Y-5750
TTGTTTTCTACATTATATTTAAGTTAGAATACATGAACCTTTGCTTATCAGAGAAGTATTAAGGTTCGGTTGTATTTAGCACGCATTAGTTACTAGATGCACATTGGAGACGCCATAGACGCTCTTCAACATTGGTATCTACAGCACGGGCATAGATTGCAACTGATTGCTAGACATTACAGACAGAGATAAATATGTGAGAAAACGGTGCGCATTATGGCATTATCAGTATATTTTCTGGCAATGAGGGAGTGCAAAAGTTGCCATCTAGTGGTTGTCTACTGGCTTCTGTTCTAATTCCAACTAGCGGATGTCAACTGAATCAAGTCGTTGTATATGATTGTACCACATACGGCGCATGACTCAGTTTTTTGCAGTAAAGCATTTGCAGATAATAGAATGGTCTCACAGTTGTTGGATTATCGCTCTCAATATCGTTCTACTTTTTCAATCTAAATCTCTCTTCTCAATTGAGAATTTTTTCAATGTTCATCACCATAGGCCCCGTGGTCTCAACATAGAATACCTCGGGATCAAGAATTCTGTTACTACTGCTGACACTCCCTGTCATAGAGCTAGGCCAGTCTTCCACGTCCCATTTCAATCCCTTGGTGGTCAACCTCACAGGCTGAAAAAGAGGCAACAATCCGCAATTCACCCCGTGCGGACTGTTCTTAAATCTGATGTAGTTGACCCCCTTGGGCACAAAGAAGACAATATCACTTACATTGACAAAAAGAAACTTCAACTGCGGAGATTTCTTGTCATATTTGGCCGACTGGCTTATTATTTGCACCGTGTGGTCAAAACGTCCTCCTATGCCCCCCAAACAAAGTATCACAACATGTTCACGATCCTGATAAAGCGGATTGGTAGCCACTTGGTCACGTAGTCCCATTATTCCGTCATGTTCATTGCAAGTACGTATTCTATCCTGGACTTCATTTGCTGTTATATTCAGAAAACTGAGATATAGCTCTATAATGCTCACACACTTCGAAAAGTCAGTGGCATATTGGGTCGCCTGTTTCTTTATAATCGAGCCCCGCTCTTCAAAATGCAGTCTGGTTTCCGCATGAAGCGAGTCTAAATCTCCCGCGATGCAGAAGGGCACATATTTGTCAGGATCCAATCCATTCTGCTTGATATATTCGTATAGCTGGTTTGCTCCTCCATCAGCACACACCACCACCTCGCTCTCGTCCCACAAACGGCAAAAAGCGTCCTCTCCAAACTCAATTCTCTGGTTGAGTATTAGGAGCCCCTTTTTTAGCTTACGCTGTGCTTTCCAGCTCGAGGAACTCAACATGGCATCCACATCTATCACGCTATGGTCCGAATCGTCAGGCAAGGATGAGGGGAAAACAACTCTCGGGAAACCCACATCTGGATTCTCGGTAACAATTCCTGGCATTGTTCTATATGGCTGTGTATGTGTTTTTAAAAGATCTGGTCAGTGTCTTACTGTGTCAGTTTATTGCATCAATTACTATCTGTATATAGTATCCATCAGCTCGATTCAATTCGCAGTTTGAAATATATGCGTGTCTTTAGCAGGAGTTTGGCGAACTCAAAATATCACAAAAAACAGGATGTGCATCTTCTCCATACTTTCAACACCATGTCAAAGCATACCGACGATTACTCCAAAAGTATGTAGAAAACATCATGAAGTAACAGCGAAAATGGAGTATAGACGAAAAAAGAAGTTTACTCTTGCGGAGATTGAGGCAGGGGAGCAAGTAGATAAAGAAAATAATGCCGAACAGATCAATCACTCCTCCAACGTCCCATCACAGGAATTATTACCAAACAAAAGACAACATATCTCTGAGCCACAGAATGACTCCTTCGTCGACGCCGAACACGGCTCGGATCTGGAATCTGACGTTGAAATGGTGTCGCTAGTAAACCCCCTATCCTCGCGATATCAAGACGACAGGCATCGTGGAAATCAGGTTTCACCTATGGAAATCGACAAATACGACGAGGAGTTACAGACAAGATACGTTTTGACCGATGGTCTGGCGGCCAATGGCGAAGCAAAGAAGGCCCAGCCATTGGTCTCCAGATTTGCCGATTCAGTTCGTTCTGCCGATAAAGAGGAAAACCACCGCCATTTTGAGCACAAAGATGACGACTACAATGTCGACCTCAAAAGCATGAAAGCAATGCCTCCACTTGAAACACTGATATATTTGGTCATTGACACCAACTTTTTCTTGACCAACATCAAGTTTCTTGACGTTCTCTGGAAATTGGCTCCGTTCTATCATTATCTGATCATTTTGCCTGATGCCGTCGTGCACGAGCTTGACGGGTTGAAAACGTCCTCGCGAGAAAACTTTGACTCACAACGTGAACGACGGTCCGTGGGAAAATTGGCAAGAGACGCTAATACATGGATTTACGACAGACTAGCGGCTACTGATCCTTATTTTAGAGGCCAGACATCTGAGGAGGTCATCGACCCCACTTTGACAAAAGATAACTCCATTTACGACTGCTGCTTATACTTCAAAAACAAAAGAAAAGCGGTCGTTGTGTTGGTTTCTAATGACAAAAACTTATGTATCAAAGCGTTAAAGGATGGCATTCTCACCGTCACTTTTGTGCCCAATATGAAGCCTGCTTTTGTGGCTTGTGTTATCTACAAGGAGGCCCGATCTAGAATGTCTCAGCTCCTGCAAGATGCCACAGCTGCTATTGAAAGCATTGAACGCTTAAACGAGAAAGCCTTTTACGTGCACAAAGAAACGTCTGTGCAGGCTAGAAAGCCCCAGCAAGTCCGCAAAGAGACACATCGTAACCCCTACATAAAAGAAAGTGAGGACGAAACTTTTTCTACCATATACAGAGACATCTCGCAGTTGTGTGTCTCTTTATTCAGGAGATATATCGCCTTGATTGACAGCAAAGTAGCAGGCACCATTCATAAACTTGAGCATATTTTGATGTTCTTATTGGTGGAAGACTGGCAAAGCTGGAATCTTGAATCAGTCTTTGAAAAGACTGACAACGACAATACGCCTTCTGGCCATCCGCCAGCTTTGATCTCATTGTATAAATCGTCTGTTTTGCTTGCTATTCCGCAAGCACATAGTCCTCTTCCTGGAAAAAAGCGTCTTGAATTGATCCAGGAGGCTCTTGGTGAAGAGCCATGGCAAATCAAAAGCAAATTTCATTTCTCAATGCTCGCTGAATGTCCAACAAACCTTTTCAAGCTCAAGAAGTTTGTCAGCTTTTGGAGCTTTATTCTTGCGAAGATCTTGATAAGCACGAAGAACGTCCTGCAGATCGAAAGCATGGATAAATTGCTAGGACTATGGAGAGATGCTGTGGAATACTACATCAGTAAGTAAAAAGGTCACAAAAAGATGAAATGCTGATTGATATGGAGATGAAAATGTGACGTGATCTGTCTGATAGTTGTAATACACAAAAGATGCTATAGAGAAAAGAGAAGAGTAGTGTACAATAAGGAACATAAAAAATGGTATAAAAACTAGTAAGACAAAAAAGTAGTAAGACAAGTAGACGAATTTGGGTATAAATAGTGACAATAGCCTCTGCACTGCTATTGATGATGACGACGGCTTTGGAGCTTTGGGGCCTTGATGTTGACCACTTTGTGTGGTCTCAACCGCCGCTTCTTAGAGTTTGGCGAGTGTTGAGGCGCATTCTCAACTTGAGAAACTGAACCAATCTTCTTTTTGATCTTTGTAGGACGTTCTGGTGGCAAAGAAGCGGATCTTTCTTCGCCAGCATCATCAAAAGACGACTCGACATCAGTTGAATCGCCAGCATCTTTGCCAGGCTCGTCATCTTCGTGTTTTAGATCGATGTTTTCTGTGAAAGATTGCGCCAATTCGTTGATATAGATCGCCTCTTGCTTTGCCTCAGGTGCGGCTTTATGTGGAGAGTCATAGACCTTTGCTTTACGAGGAGAAGTAGGAATCTTGATAGGTTTGGCGTCTGCGACATTTGCAAAAGCTTTGCGGTCCTCCTGGAGAGGAATGGGCTCCTTATGAACCACAAAGTCGTCATCAAGGCCGCTGTCGTCGCCGTTATCGCAGAAACTGTCATCTAGCGTGCGAACTCTCTTTTTTGGTGATCGTTCAGCAGGTGTAGTTCCACTGCCAGCCTCCTTTTTCACCTCTTTCACCTCTTCAGCAGGCTTCTCGGTCTCGTCTTTGACTTTAGTAGGAGTGCTAGCACCTGTTTGGGCAAAACGCAGGCTTTCTGCTAACTGTTCACGCAAATAGAGATGCTGGGGGTTGTGGGAGTCGAAGAAATAGGTGCCAAACTCCCATATGTCTGGATTTGAGTTGACGCAATCGACAACCTCCTGGATGTCGTTGTTTCTAAAGTTCATGCTGGTGTCTCTCAAGTGTGTTTTCCATTCACGGCCCCATTTGGCATACTCAAAGGGCCGGAACACCTCGAATTGTGAGGATTCGCGGTTCTTATCCATCCAGGCAGTTATGGAGTTGGACATTCCCGACTGGGTTGCAAGATCAAGGAGAAACTTGATGGCTTTGTCCTTCTGCTTGATGATGTCCATCAAGGCTGTGCTCTGCAAATCCATGCGGTACGTCATATTGTACAAACTGAAGCTGTAGTACTTCAAGAAGACTGCAGCCTCAGAAGAGGCCATGAGGTCGACATTGAAATCCCATTTGAACTCCCCGTTGCTGATGTTCAAGTACATTCCGTCAGGCACCTGCTGGAACTTGTCAGAGAGGTGCAAATGGAAGTCGCACTTGTACTTTTCGGCCAACACCTCGTCGCCGTAGAACTGCTGGAACAAGCATCCATTGAGAATCCCAATGAGCTCTTGAACCTCGCTCTCGTTGGTCAAAATGATGCCACGGTTGCGTCCGGTCTCGATGATGTCGGCCGTGGAGACGTTTTCGCTCCATACGTGGACAAAATCGGTGATGTAGAACTTGTAGGCCAACATATCGCTTGAATAGTGCATGCCATAGAAGTAGTTTTCCACCAGGTCGCCGGTGCGCAACCGCGACCAGTATTTGGGGAAGTTCATCTCTATCATTGTGTGCGTTTGGCCGATATCTGAGGTGATAGTGATAGACGCGGGCATTGATGGAAGTAGAGCAGTGCCAGAAATAGTCAAAAGTGTTTCTCAAAAGCAGTACCCGGATGAAACAACTGCAGTCCATTAACACAGCATGCCGCTTTGGCAGCTCATCTCTGCTCATTTAGGCATTTTAGACGGCCTTCCCAAAAAGTAAACCCTGTACCGGGGGTGCGCCGCCCGCTGCGCACGTGCCTGTGCCGGAACTCGCCAGGACAGAGACAAAAAACATGAGCTGGAAAAACACACCGCATGTGGTTTTTGTTGGGGTATTAAACAAGTTTCAAATGGGCCCTATACGACTCAGAACACTTTTGTGGAATTGATCTTCGCCCTGTTTTGCAGTTGAAAACTCTACACATCTCCTGTTCAGCACGTCTGAACTTCCGCATTGCCGCAGCTACCTTTTTCCGCTGCATTCACACGTAACCTCCGCAACAACAACCAGATCATGGGGTCTTCCAATGCTATCCAAATCATCGACGAGAACAAGCAGTTCAACAAGGGCATTCTCCAGTATGTCAAGGGAATCACGTCCAAGGACATCGGGTTTGACTACCACATTATCTCGGTGTTTGGCTCGCAGTCTACAGGCAAATCGACGCTTCTAAACCATCTTTTTGGCACCCATTTCGATGTGATGAGCGAGTCGTCCAGACAGCAGACCACCAAGGGCATATGGTTGGCCTACGCGCCCCAGGTGGCCTCCTACGCACACCAGAAGGCCGAGAACTCCGGAAACATCCTTGTCATGGACGTAGAGGGCACAGACGGCCGTGAACGGGGAGAAGACCAGGACTTTGAGCGCAAGGCCGCCTTGTTTGCCCTATCGACCTCAGAGATATTGATCATCAACATCTGGGAAAACCAGGTGGGGCTCTACCAAGGGGCCAACATGGCGCTTCTCAAAACCGTGTTTGAGGTGAATCTCTCGTTGTTTGCACATGCAAATCCCAAACGGTGTTTGCTTCTTTTTGTGATCCGCGACCATTTGGGCACCACCCCGCTTGAAAACTTGGCGCAAACGTTGACAGACGACTTGAACAAGATCTGGGCCCAGCTCAACAAGCCGGACGCCTTCAAGGAGAGCCATTTGGCGGACTTTTTCGACCTTCAATTTGTGTCGATGGCCCACAAAATCCTCCAGGCCGACAAGTTTGTCGCAGATGTGGGCAAGTTGGGCGACCTGTTGACCAAGGACGGCTTTTTCAAGCCCCAGTACCACAAGGAGATCCCCTTTGACGGATGGACAGTCTACAGCGAAAACGTGTGGACGCAAATTGAGCAGAACAAAGATTTGGATCTTCCTACGCAGCAGATTCTTGTTTCGCGGTTCAGATGCGACGAAATCGTCTCCCAGGCCTACGAGCTGTTCCGCGAAAAGCTAGAGGCCTTGATTCCTGGTTTCGACGGCGAGAACTTGCCTGAAAACGACAAGCTTGACATTGACCAGATCATTTCAGTTTTGCGCAAAGCCTCGTTGAAAATCTACGACGAGTTGGCCTCCAGATACACCAAAAGCGTCTATCTCGAGAAACGGAAGGTGTTGGTCGAAAAAATAGACAACAGATTGAGCGCCATCTACAAGCTCTTCTTGGCCAAGCTTTCGAAACAGGCTATAGATATGTTTTCCGCAAAAGTCTCCTCTTTGAAGAAGTCAGCGAAAAAGGTCCCCTTCAACACAATAATGGACGAGGCCGTCGGCGAAAGCTTGCGCTTTTTCAAGCAAAAGGCCAAATTGTCGTCTTTTGAGGAAGACGATGCTACTTTCAACAGCAGAAAAGAGGCAGAGCAACTCGCGGCCGATTTGAAGCAGGCAGTTGACTCGCAGAGAACAAAGGAGAAAAAGCTTCTCATCAGCCGCTTTTTGAAGAAATTCACCCACACTCTCAAAGACGAATTGATATTTCTCTTCAATGCCCCAAGCAAGGACACCTGGGACAAGGTTTTGGAGGCTTTCAACAAGCTTTTGGCTGCAAACTTGGAAAACTACTACATCCCGCAAAAGGACACCTACGACTTCGAGCTTGGCTTAGACGAGGAGGGGAACAGCAAGTTATTGTACAAAATCAAGAGAAAGTCGTGGATTGCTTTTGCGCGTGTCATACACGAGTACCTTACAGAGGAAAACGTTGTGTCGATCATGAAGGACAAATTCGAAGACAAATTCAGATTTGACGAGGAAGGGTTGCCGAAAATATGGCTCCACTCCACAGATATAGACGCCAGCTACAAGCAGGCCAAGGCCTTGGCAATGGATATCTTGCCTATCCTCTCCCTTGCCAAAACAAGCGACAACGTCGAAATAATCCCAGACATCTCCATTTCGGATCCCTACAAAGACGAGGACGACGAGGAGTTGTCCCCAGATGACGAGGAGGAGGAACTGCTCTTGGATCACCAGTACTTTGCGCATATCTTGAGCGATCACCAGCAAAGCATTGCTGCGCAAAAATTCAAACAAAAAATCGATGTTTTGTTCATCGATGCCAAAAGATCGATCATCCACACAGGAACGTCTATTCCATACTGGATCTACATAGTTATTCTTGTGCTAGGATGGAACGAGTTCATGGCAGTCTTGAGAAACCCATTCCTTTTCTCGTACCTTTTGATTTTGGGGGTCGGGTTCTATTTCATCCACACCTTGAACCTCTGGACCCCTGTCAGAACTGTCGTCGAAAGCACGATCGACAGCACCCTAAAAGTTGCTAAAGCGAAGTTGAAAGAGGTTTTGCTTGACGAGGAGGAGCTTGCCAAACGCACAGGTATACCTATACGCCGCCCTGCTCCCGAGGAAGAAGACAATGTTGTGGAGTCTATTCCTTTACAAGACTTAAGTGAAAAATCGGAGTGAAATTTTGCCTGAGAGTGAATATATATTTATACTCTATACTATATAGTGATGATTGCACGGCATTTTTGCTGTGTTCTTTTATAGCATGAGCGTGATTGGCGTTTCTTGTCGTATTGAGTGGTGACTATCAACCCTGTAGAAGGCAGTTATAGATAGGCTTTGCACGAGTATGCGACAGCACTGAGTTTTCTGAAATTTTTTTGTGTGTGTAAATAAAGCGTGCATTTGGCTCGTGGGTTTTGTGGTGGGCTATACGGTGTGGAAATTTGTATTATATCAAGTAATGTCTATCTTCGGTATATTGAAGATACGAGGCAAATTAATCCAATTGCCGTTCATTTAGCACTCTTTGTACAATCAGAGATAGCCTCGATATCGAAAAAGATCTTGAGGAATTTTTCACGAGAAATCTCTTTCGATGCCTTCAATAGAGAATCAACATCAACCAGCCCTACGCGCAATGATATAATGAAAGTCCAGCCAGCTCCATCCCAAACGATCACAAAAATGCCCTCTAGCAAAAGAAAGCTTGAAAATGTGGATGACTCGGTTCCAAAATCTGAGCAGCCGCTAAAGAATATTACCAATGCCCAAGACAAAACGCCCAAAAACAAACAAGTGAAACCGAATATAGGCGAGAATCAGACGCTATTCATCCTGAATCTTCAGTCAAACAGTAAGCTTCCTTTGAATACAGTGCGAGAAAATCTTTTTCTCCTCTTCAGTACTTATGGAGACGTTGTGGACATCAAAATGAGTAGGAACTTGAGAGGTGTGAGTTTTCTAACATTGGGAGATTTGGAAAGTGCAAAACTGGCTATGAATTCTCTACAAGGAGTGGATTTTTTGGGTAAGCCAATCAAAATAGATTTCTCCAAGAATAAAAGCAAGAAGATCCAGCTTCTAGAGTCTGTGGACTCGACTTCGCGACGACCTGCAGTGAGTAAAGGTCACTTTGCTTGATGAGATACTCTTTGAGATAAAGCTGGGCTACTCTGGGGGGTTCTTGTCAATGAAGGCTTTTGTATTCATGCACATATGTGTCAGGCTTCTTTGTATCATTCTCTTTTCTCCTCTTATGTACAGAAATTGCCAACTTGGCCAAAACTAACGCAATCGGAATGCCGAGTTGTCATGTATCGTAAACCAAATATACCGAAAGTGTATTTCGTGAGTGAGTGAACTTGTTTTCAGGAAAACCAGTGTGAATTTTGTAAGCAAATGTTCTCAGAGAATCTGAACTGGTGAAGGTAGGTTCTCACCAACTGTGAGGATCACATAAAACTATCAGTAATGTTTGAAATATGACGTTCTGCTAGCTAAAATTGTTTGGTGACATTTAAATTGCATCATAACTTGGCAGTCGTCTGTTTCCGTAGCGATTTTGCTATCCTGAAGGTCAGCCTATCTACTTGTCATTAATGATAAATACTACGTTTCTTTAGTTAAAATTTTGGTTGAAACAAAGGTCAATCAAAAACCGAGAGATTGTCAGTCCTTAAAAACTCTTTCATGCTTGTTTCTGTTGTTGCTGACTTGATCACCGCCTTGTATAACCTGATGTTCAAGTAGTTTGTACTTACAGTAGGTTACCACCCGATGCAACTCAATACTGGTCATAACCAGAATGGCGTCAGACAAACTAAAATCACCGTCTGTTTTAACTGATTGTCATTCAGTTTTTGCCTGAGTTATCTAAACCATTTCACTGAACAAAAACTTTCTGTTTTCGATATTGGTATTTTCTTGGTTTAGTAAATCTCTATCTTTCGATAGAAGACCACGTCTATTGAAAAAAATTCGGATTATTTTACCACTACTTCATCAAACATATGCAATAGCCATTTTCAATCACCTATACAACAATACTTCACTGACTAGACTATAGATTGTCTGATTTTCAAAAATCACCAGCTACGTTTTACGTACAAATTCTGCTTAAAGTAAGTGAACGTATAATTCTCATATATTTTGCGCGCATGCTGAAAAAACTTGCAGATAACATAAAAAAACCTTACCAGTATTTTCTCCTTTGAAGTCTCGTAGTTCCACTACATCCATGGTGAACGTTCACTGGATTCAAACAGAAAAGATCAAGATTTTGCTATTGTCTCCAATGTCCATAATATAAAACAAGCGGGTATTGGAGGGCTGGCATATGTGACCTTTCTGTGTGTGTAAACCGGCTGGCCGAATCCTGGCTACATCAATGTATCTACAAGGTGACCAGACAATAATATTATAGCAAGTGAAGTAATCAAATACCAAGCTCATTAAAAATTAAATCAATCTTAGTGACATTAGTTACATTGTATGTGTAGTAGGCTAATTGCGGAAAAAAACAATATCTCAATCAAACTACCGCTGTGGCATCTTTTGTGGTTCACATAACAATTGATATCTTGAGTCGTTTAAGGGTTTACGATGATCACATAAAGGGGAAGTAACGTTTCCCAGTATTCAGATAAAAGGTATTGTAGATATTACAGCTAGAAACAATGATTGTTGTTAAGAAAAAACAAGCATTAAACAAAGGATGTCTTAATTACGATGCATAGTTATCATCGGTTTCAGTTAGTTTTTCATAGCGGATCTGTTGAACATAAGAGTCATTTGCATGCGCTGCCACTAGAAATGACAATACATAAATGATGATATACACAGCTCATGACGTCTATTATTTGAGAACAAAATTATACCAAGACATTATTAGGCACAGAGTTCAGCTTTGTCGTTCATTTGACTCCGTGTGTACGAATGAATTCACTTTCGAGTTCCGATTTGCCCCTTACTCCCGTGATCTTGCCAGCTCAAAAAGACCCGTACCCAGAATATCAAACAAGGAAGATCGCGACGGTGATTCTCTTTCGAGATTGAAATATGTTTAATTTTTAACGTTAATCTACTGCTATCGCTTTTAGCTTCTTTATTTGCCTTTGAACGAAGTTTATAGCAAATTTTACAATGAAAAAACAGAAGACATCTTCTTCATCAATAATATGACAATTACGATCTCAAAATCTACTTTCTCAGCTAATGATGGAATGACAAAGAGACGGTGGTTGAGCTTCTTTTTTTAATTTAATGTGAACTTTTTTTTTTCTTTTTTGACTAGGGTCAATTACTGAATATTCCGAGATTTATACGCCTTACGCTTGAGGAAACGAAAGCTCGTAATGTGCGAATATTATATATAGATGAAGAGCGCCAATTTGGAATGTAATATATGTCAAACAGCATGAGACTTTTACTCTTAAAAAGGAGAAAACCGGCAATTATTTTACCCTCAAACAAGAGTCGATGTATTGCATCACATAGTCTATATATAGTCATATTCAGATGATTTATGTTGAGTGACTAAAACTCATTATGAGCCTATGTTGGGTTGCGACGCGTCATTGTTCAACGATAATTGGTCACACAAACAAAACTAGCATGTTAATCGGCGGGATATTTCACAGTAGCCTTATTTTAGGCAAATAAGATCAAAAAAAAATACTTATGGCAAAAGAATGGGTTGGAAGCTGAACTTGCTGCCGCAAATGACAAAAAAACTACCTTTTTGTTCTGCTGAATGCATTGTGTACAAAAAACGTTCAGTGTAATAATAATACGGTGACGTCGAGAAGACTTCAACATGTTTGTTTACACTTGAACGAATGCGGTTAGTACTGGAAAAGAGTATACAAGTATAAGAACGATAGCAAGGATAGGTCGTATTATTGTCTATACAATAACAAAGGACACCCGGAGTCGGGACATGCGAACTACGACGGGGAATTATATAAAAGAGTATCTGTTTGCCTTTTAGTAAAGGAAAAGAGATGAAGTTGGAAAGTAGTTAGAGTTAGAAGGATTAGCGAAGTTTGGATGAATATAAGTCTTATAATATTTCATATATTGTATTCACGTGAAGGCTCAAGGACTTCATACTTATACGGACATTACACTTGGTAGCGCTCACAACGATATAGGACATTAGATATCAGAAAGCAAAATGGATAACAAGGATAAGGATAAAGCAACTGGACCAACAGAAATGGATAAGGAGGTAGAGAAGGCTCTTCTCCGCGAGATCCCTACGTTTGGAGAGGATGAATCGGTGACGCGCGTCTTAGTCTGGGCTCGGTTAGTCCAACGTGCGGGCACCTACATGACCGGATCGAGGCAATCAAAGATATTGAAGATCAGCGGTAAGCTCCAAGGGGACGCAGC
>JAKTZD010000148.1:0-11973 GCA_030564765.1 Saccharomycopsis sp. NRRL Y-5750
CCCCGCTGACTATATCGTCAACACGGAGCAACAAGCACGCACTCTCAATGGCCGTCTTGATGCTGTGCTGCACACAATACTCTGCTGCAACGATACCCTACTCCATTGACAAAGCATGAATTAAATTGCCTACTTCTTGAGCTTATACATCAATACAAACCTACAGCCTTCTGCAACACTCAAGCTACTTCTATTAAATAGATCAATCTCCTCATTGCGTCTTTCTAACCCCGCTGACTATATCGTCAACACGGAGCAACAAACACGCACTCTCAATGGCCGTCTTAATGCTCTGTTGCACACAATACTCTGCTGCAACGATACCCTACTCCATTGACAAAGCATTAATAAAATTGCCCACCTCTTACTTACATCAATACAAACCTACAGCCTTCTGAAAAACTCTTCAAGCTATTCTATTAAATAGATCAATCTCCTCATTGCGTCTTTCTAACCCCGCTGACTATATCGTCAACACGGAGCAACAAGCACGCACTCTCAATGGCCGTCTTGATGCTGTGCTGCACACAATACTCTGCTGCAACGATACCCTACTCCATTGACAAAGCATAAATTAAATTGCCTACTTCTTACTTAAGTAAATCAATACAAACCTACAGCCTTCTGCAACACTCAAGCTACCTCTATTAAATAAATAAATCTCTTCATTGCGTCTTTCTAACCCCGCTGACTATATCGTCAACGCGGAGCAAGCATTTAAGCCGTTGATACTCTGCTGCAACGATACCCTACTCCATTGACAAAGCATAAATTGAATTGCCTACTCCATTGACAAAGCATTAATAAAATTGCCTACTCCATTGACAAAGCATTAATAAAATTGCCCACCTCTTACTTACATCAATACAAACCTACAGCCTTCTGAAAAACTCTTCAAGCTATTCTATTAAATAAATAAATCTCTTCATTGCGTCTTTCTCACACCGCTGACTATATTGTCAACGCGGAGCAAGCACTTTAGCCGTTGATACTCTGCTGCAACGATACCCTACTCCATTGACAGAGCATAAATTAAATTGCCTACTCCATTGACAAAGCATTAATAAAATTGCCTACCTCTTACTTACATCAATACAAACCTACAGCCTTCTGAAAAACTCTTCAAGCTATTCTATTAAATAAATGAATCTCTTCATTGCGTCTTTCTCACACCGCTGACTATATCGTCAACACGGAGCAACAAACACGCACTCTCAATGGCCGTCTTAATGCTCTGTTGCACACAATACTCTGCTGCAACGATACCCTACTCCATTGACAAAGCATTAATAAAATTGCCCACCTCTTACTTACATCAATACAAACCTACAGCCTTCTGAAAAACTCTTCAAGCTATTCTATTAAATAGATCAATCTCCTCATTGCGTCTTTCTAACCCCGCTGACTATATCGTCAACACGGAGCAACAAGCACGCACTCTCAATGGCCGTCTTGATGCTGTGCTGCACACAATACTCTGCTGCAACGATACCCTACTCCATTGACAAAGCATGAATTAAATTGCCTACTTCTTGAGCTTATACATCAATACAAACCTACAGCCTTCTGCAACACTCAAGCTACTTCTATTAAATAGATCAATCTCCTCATTGCGTCTTTCTAACCCCGCTGACTATATCGTCAACACGGAGCAACAAACACGCACTCTCAATGGCCGTCTTAATGCTCTGCTGCACACAATACTCTGCTGCAACGATACCCTACTCCATTGACAAAGAATGAATTAAGTTGCCCACCTCTTACTTACATCAATACAAAGCCTATAACCATACTCTGAAAAACTCTTCAAGCTATTCTATTAAATAAATAAATCTCTTCATTGCGTCTTTCTCACCCCTCTGACTATATCGTCAACACGGAGCAAGCACTTTAGCCGTTTATACTCTGCTGCAACGATACCCTACTCCATTGACAAAGCATAAATTGAATTGCCTACTCCATTGACAAAGGATGAATTAGATTGCCTACTCCATTGACAAAGCATTAATAAAATTGCCCACCTCTTACTTACATCAATACAAACCTACAGCCTTCTGCACACTCAACAAGCTATTCTATTAAATAAATAAATCTCTTCATTGCGTCTTTCTCACACCGCTGACTATATCGTCAACACGGAGCAACAAACACGCACTCTCAATGGCCGTCTTAATGCTCTGCTGCACACAATACTCTGCTGCAACGATACCCTACTCCATTGACAAAGCATAAATTAAATTGCCTACTCCATTGACAAAGCATGAATTGAATTGCCCACCTTTTACGTACATCAATACAAACCTACAGCCTTCTGCAACACTCTTCAAGCTACTTCTATTAAATAAATAAATCTCTTCATTGCGTCTTTCTCACACCGCTGACTATATCGTCAACGCGGAGCAAGCACTTTAGCCGTTGATACTCTGCTGCAACGATACCCTACTCCATTGACAAAGGATGAATTAAGTTGCCCACCTTTTACGTACATCAATACAAACCTACAGCCTTCTGAAAAACTCTTCAAGCTACTTCTATTAAATAGATCAATCTCCTCATTGCGTCTTTCTAACCCCGCTGACTATATCGTCAACACGGAGCAAGCATTTAAGCCGTTGATACTCTGCTGCAACGATACCCTACTCCATTGACAAAGGATGAATTAAATTGCCTACTCCATTGACAAAGAATGAATTGAATTGCCCACCTCTTACTTACATCAATACAAAGCCTATAGCCATACTCTGAAAAACTCTTCAAGCTATTCTATTAAATAAATAAATCTCCTCATTGCGTCTTTCTAACCCCGCTGACTATATCGTCAACACGGAGCAACAAACACGCACTCTCAATGGCCGTCTTGATGCTCTGCTGCACACAATACTCTGCTGCAACGATATCCTACTCCGTTGACAAAGTATAAATTAAATTGCCTACTTCTTAAGCTTATACCTCAATACAAAGCCTATAGCCATACTCTGAAAAACTTTTTAAGCTACTTCTATTAAATAGATCAATCTCTTCATTGCGTCTTTCTCACACCGCTGACTATATCGTCAACACGGAGCAAGCATTCAAGCCGTTGATACTCTGCCGCAACGATACCCTACTCCATTGACAAAGCATTAATAAAATTGCCCACCTCTTACTTACATCAATACAAACCTACAGCCTTCTGCAACACTCAAGCTACTTCTATTAAATAAATAAATCTCCTCATTGCGTCTTTCTAACCCCGCTGACTATATCGTCAACATGGAGCAAGCACTTTAGCCGTTAATACTCTGCTGCAACGATACCCTACTCCATTGACAAAGCATAAATTGAATTGCCTACTCCATTGACAAAGCATTAATAAAATTGCCTACTCCATTGACAAAGCATTAATAAAATTGCCCACCTCTTACTTACATCAATACAAACCTACAGCCTTCTGAAAAACTCTTCAAGCTATTCTATTAAATAAATAAATCTCTTCATTGCGTCTTTCTAACCCCTCTGACTATATCGTCAACACGGAGCAACAAACACGCACTCTCAATGGCCGTTTTAATGCTCTGTTGCACACAATACTCTGCTGCAACGATACCCTACTCCATTGACAAAGCATAAATTAAATTGCCCACCTCTTACTTACATCAATACAAACCTACAGCCTTCTGCACACTCAACAAGCTATTCTATTAAATAAATAAACCTCCTCATTGCGTCTTTCTAACCCCGCTGACTATATCGTCAACACGGAGCAACAAACACGCACTCTCAATGGCCGTCTTAATGCTCTGCTGCACACGATACTCTGCTGCAACGATACCCTACTCCATTGACAAAGCATAAATTAAATTGCCTACTCCATTGACAAAGCATTAATAAAATTGCCTACTTCCTGAGCTTATACATCAATACAGACCTACAGCCTTCTGCAACACTCAAGCTACCTCTATTAAATAAATAAATCTCTTCATTGCGTCTTTCTCACACCGCTGACAATATCGTCAACGCGGAGCAAGCATTTAAGCCGTAGATACTCTGCTGCAACGATACCCTACTCCATTGACAAAGCATAAATTAAATTGCCTACTCCATTGACAAAGCATTAATAAAATTGCCTACTTCCTAAGCTTATACATCAATACAGACCTACAGCCTTCTGCAACACTCAAGCTACCTCTATTAAATAAATAAATCTCTTCATTGCGTCTTTCTCACACCGCTGACAATATCGTCAACACGGAGCACGCATTTAAGCCGTAGATACTCTGCTGAAACGATACCCTACTCCATTGACAAAGCATAAATTAAATTGCCTACTCCATTAATAAAATTGCCCACCTCTTACTTACATCAATACAAACCTACAGCCTTCTGCACACTCAACAAGCTATTCTATTAAATAAATAAACCTCCTCATTGCGTCTTTCTAACCCCGCTGACTATATCGTCAACACGGAGCAACAAACACGCACTCTCAATGGCCGTCTTAATGCTCTGCTGCACACGATACTCTGCTGCAACGATACCCTACTCCATTGACAAAGCATAAATTAAATTGCCTACTCCATTGACAAAGCATTAATAAAATTGCCTACTTCCTGAGCTTATACATCAATACAGACCTACAGCCTTCTGCAACACTCAAGCTACCTCTATTAAATAAATAAATCTCTTCATTGCGTCTTTCTCACACCGCTGACAATATCGTCAACGCGGAGCAAGCATTTAAGCCGTAGATACTCTGCTGCAACGATACCCTACTCCATTGACAAAGCATAAATTAAATTGCCTACTCCATTGACAAAGCATTAATAAAATTGCCTACTTCCTAAGCTTATACATCAATACAAACCTACAGCCTTCTGAAAAACTCTTCAAGCTATTCTATTAAATAAATAAACCTCATCATTGCGTCTTTCTAACCCCGCTGACTATATCGTCAACACGGAGCAACAAGCACGCACTCTCAATGGCCGTCTTGATGCTCTGCTGCTTAATCACCTCCGGCTCCCAAATCCCGTACTCCTTCATGTCCACAATCTTCCCGGTCTCCCCGTCAATGCCAAAGGTGTGTTCGCCCTGCGCATGCTTGGCTCTGAGCTGCGAAACAACCCGAATAGGGTTTCCCCCGGCGTTCTGGATCAACGTTCTTGGGATGATCTCCATGGCAGAGGCCACGGCCTCGTAGGGCCACTGGGCAACGCCCTCGATGCTTTTGGCCTTCTCGGACAATCTCACGGCAATGGCAATCTCCGTGGCTCCCCCGCCGGGCGACAAGGAGGGCTCAAGAAGCACGTTGCGGGTCACGGCCATCGCGTCCTGCAAATTGCGCTCGATTTCGTTGAGAATGTCCTTGGAGGGGCCGCGCAACACCACGGTGCACGCCTTGGGGTTTCTGCACTGCACCAAGTACGAAAAGTACTCGTCGCCGATCAATTCGACCTTGAACAAGCCGCACTGGGTGCCCACGTCGGATTCCTTGATGTCCTCGATGCGGTTGACAATGGTGGCGCCGGTGGCGCGGGCAATGCGGTTTGTGTCGGACTTTTTGACCCTGCGCAAGGCAGTCACGCCGCCCTTGAGGAGATAGTGCTGCGCCAAGTCGGAAACGCCCTTTTCGGTGATCACCAAGTCGGGCTTGAACTCCAAAATCTGCTCGCACAACGCACGGATCTGGTCCTCTTCGATCTGGAGCACCTTGCTCCAGTCCTGCTCCTTGGAGATCTCGATGTTGGTCTGCGACTCGCCTTTTTTGTACTCCAAGGGGCAGTCGAGGAGAATCACGCGCGGGTTTTCAATGCGTCTTCTCATTTTGGGGTGGGTGATGTCCTTGTTCAAGATAACCCCGTCCAACACCTCGCAGTCCTCCACCTCGCCCCCGGGGATCTTTTCGACCCGGACGTACCGCTTGATGTCGATTTCCGTGCGGTGGGAGTCCTTGTCGGTGATCATCACTGTTTTGACGGCCTTCAAGGACAACTCGCACATTTTGAGGCTCCAGCGGGCTATGTACTTCGTCCCAATCGACGCAGAGATCAACTTCACCATGGCTGCCTCGTTTGCGGTGTCCACCGGCTTGGAAATGTCGTGGATGACCTCCAAGGCGTCCGACAAGGCCTTCTTGAGGGCCTGGATGATCACCACAGGGTGGATGTTCTTCTCGATGTACGGAAACGTCTGCGCAAGAATCTCGCCCGCCAAAATGATCACACTGGTGGTTCCGTCGCCCACCTCTTCGTCCTGGGTTCTGCTCAACTCGATCATGGACTTTGCGGCAGGATGGGCCACGTCGATCTCCCTGAGAATGGCGTGTCCGTCGTTGGTCAACACAATGCCGCCCATGGGGTCGAGAAGCATTTTGAGCATCGCCTTGGGGCCAAGGCATGTTCTGATGATGTCGGCCACGGCCTTTGCGGCGGTGATGTTGGATATTTGGGCCTCGCGGCCGGTCTTTCTGTCCGCAGACGTGTTCATAAACACTACAGGAGCTTGCATTGTGACTGGTGTGTGGTGTGTGTGTTGCAGGTGTGTTGTGGGCTGTGGATGTTATGACAGCTGCAAGGATTGAACTCAGGACGGGTTTTTGTTAGCGAGGTGAAAAATGTCGACTGGGCCAGAGTGACAAAAAATTTTTTTTGTGTGTTGGGGGGTTACCCGGCGATGGCGATGAGATTGATAAGCAATGCTGCGAATGTCACGTTGTGACTTACAACAGGCCTTGAAAGCACATGTGTTTGTTTGCCTCATTCAGGTAACAAAGGGACTCAACTGTGATCCACATTGCACCATATGTAGCTATTACCGATAGTTGCAGTGACATTACATATACGCATTATATTGGCAAAATGTTTGTAAACGCCAAGGCGTTGTGTCTACAATGGGCTCTGAGAACATCATAAACACCAAAATCGTTATTAGTACGTTCATTACCATAAGTATGACCCAACAACAGAGAGGGCACTACTCAATCATCAGCAACACTTCCTTAAAGCTAAGCCAATGTATCTACTACCCCCCAAACGCTATGTCGCATTGCAGTACAACTTCCTTTGATGGGCCACTTTCATCTTTTACAAGCCCCATGCACTATTCGCTTTCCATCTATGTCTCAATCATACTGTATACCAATGTCCACGTCATTATAAACGCAAACACGCTCCGCGAGTAGTCGTTCAAAAATATCTCTTTCACAGGACTATTGAAGTAATTCCCCACGTTATTTTTCGTATTGACAACCACAAGCAAATATATCGTCAAGTCTATGAGAAACGTTGAAGCAAAGAAGAACCCAAACCCATAGAGAGACTCAAGCTTGAGAATCCCAGTGGTTATTCCGATCATCAAGGATGTCAAGTCATGGATATAGCCAATCTTCTTATTGTTGAACTGTATGTTTTCACCAAACGTGATCTCCACGTATCTTTCTTTGTTCTTTACTTGATTCGGTTTGGCTTTGGCCCTGCCCTTGTTGGATACCGCTTTTGCCATGATGCTGATCTTCCAATTATCCCTTATTTCTCTTTTTTGTTGTCAACTCTGCTGAGAACTGCTAATAAAGTCCGGTTTGTGCTGCTAGAAGATGCCGTAGAGGCACCACCTATCACTTAGAGTCCTATTTTTACCAAACCGAAATCAAAATTTTTTTTCCGCTTGGAGAAAAACGTAGATTAGGAGCTTTTCACTATCACAGGCGGACCCTCTGACAAAAAGTTGGCTGGTTGGCCGTATTGTGTCAGATATCTGGCTGGGATAAGTCATACATAGGAAGAGTGTGTCGAGATTTCAGAGCTGCTACAAAAGTCTATTGATTGTGTGGGATATAAGAGATCACCCCCATGATGTATCTCATCTTGTGTTTGATGGTGCAACTCAAATAAGCCATGTAATAAAGGGCAACCCCATTCCGTGTACGCAAAAGAAAGGCTCGCAACTGAAAGCGTGGCCCGTTATTGCCTCACATTGAACTGTGGCGGTGCACATCTATATTTAACAGCTTGCCCTGTTGATATCCTTCATTTCCATCGGTCTTCGGTGTATGCAATGAATGTGGCATATCTGAGGCAAAAAAGACAGACCTTAGAGACAAAACAGGACCTAAAGCAAAAAAGTAGGCTGCACCCATAACCAAGTAAAATCTGTGCTTCTATTTTGCTTCACTTGATGCGGAAAAAGGTGAATGAAAGGCTATTAAGGATAAATCTCCTCTACCCTGGTAAGTTGATGCCTTCTTTTTTTGGCTTAGGCATTTACGGTTTGCCTTGGGGACAGCCAGAGATCGAGAGAGAGAGAGATTGCATCAACGCGGTATAAATACTGGACGGAAGTCCTTGAGGGAAACAAAAAATTATGGTTTCTTTTCTTATGTCTTTATATAAACTCTATCATCAATCAATCATCAATCACTCTTGACTCCTCAGCTCATCTTCAAAGCATCCAGCCTTTCCAGCTTTTCCTTAATCTCTACACATTTTCACCACTCTTTCAAAATGCAATTCCAACTCGTCTCTATCGCTGCCATTGTTGCCTTGATCGCCTCCTCTGCTGCTGCTCCTATTCCAGTGGATATCTACCAAAACATGAAGGCTAAGAGAGAACTCGAACAATCTTTATAAGCTCTCATTCTAGTGCTCTCATTCTGATAGTGCTCTCAGCTCCCAACACCACGATCTACCCTAGCATTCACTCAATGCCTCTGCTGTTCGTTTCTGCTATTTGACATAGCAGCTTACTTTCAATTCTGTACCCTTACAATTGTATACTATATCGCTTCAGTTCTTCACACCCATTTGCTTGATCCTTTCTACTTTATTCTTTTTCTCATTGGTTACTGTTAGATAACTTAATACAACGAATTCAACCTAACTGGCATTGTAGTGGTTTCCTGATGCAAAACTACCAATAAGCATTTCATTTATCTAGGTACTCACTTGCCTTGTGCTATGTGAAGCATGCCCTTTGGCACTTTCATCATGCAAGCAGTCTCAAGAAATGTGCATCTACGCTTAAATCAGGTACTGACAATTTGTGTCTCATTGTCAAAGTTGTCCGGTGTGCCAAACATCGTTTCGCCCAGTCAATAAGAGCACAAACTAAAACAAATTAGCAAATACATGCTGCTAGTTGATCTGCGGTATAATATCCCCGAATGTTAATCAGCCAATACTCAACGTGCATTTGATGCACGATACAAAACATGGAGCATACACGCAAGCTCCATGGAGAATACCTCAAGAGTGGTAATTCAATCTAGGCTATTATTGTGAAACGTAACAAATTTTTAGACACTTAGCGATCGACTCTTTCTAGTAATAAGTTGCATGGATCCACTAAAAGGAAACGCACACAAGATGAGGACGGTATATAAATAGGTAAGATATCCTCGATTTAATGAGAATGATATCTGCAATCGGAATTACTTATAGGAGCTTCACTATTCAAGCACCATTACACTGCTTCATATATTTTAATTGCTCTTCTCAAATGCAACTCAAAATAGCCACCATTACAGGCGTCGTCGCTTTGATCGTTTCTTCTGCTGCTGCACCAATTCCTGTGGAAGTATCAAGAATAATGAAGCTCAATAGACACACCGAGTTATGATTTTGAGAGAACTGCTAGTTCAGACGCAGCAACAATATTTGGCGGCAGCAATCGGGGTTTCACTTCTCATGCGGTAAATGACTTGACTTCATTTCATTTGCGCGTTGTCCTGTTCTCTATAGGCCTTTCACATAATAGACATGTTGTTTCTCTATAGGCCACACTCACATAATAGAAATGTTGTTTCTCTATAGGCCTTTCACATAATAGACATGTTGTTTCTCTATAGGCCTTTCACATAAAAGACATGTTGTTTCTCTATAGGCCTTTCCCATAATAGACATCTCGCTGTTTTTGGAATGTGTAGTCAGGCTTATTGCAATATTCAGGCTTTACAGATGATGTTTGCCTCAAAAAGCCAACTAATTGATCTTACTGAGTCCATCCACAGCTGTCAACTACATGCACAGGAATCGCCCCAAAATGAATAGCAAATAACTAATATTGACCTCGTAACCATTATATAGAACTCCACTCCCATATATCCCATATATACTAACCTCCAATAAAACCCAGCCTCCCTTGCACCCTATGCATCTTCCAGACTATTTATCACTTCCCTGCCATGTTCACCTGTATGTTGAGCAACAACTGCTTCAAGCACCGCTGCGTCGCCAAGTCGTCCTTCAAAAGCGCGCCAAACGTGCCGTCCGTCAAGGCCCGCGGAAGCCGCCCCGCCAACGCAAGCCGCGCCTCCGGATTGTCCGACAACCGGAGATAGCACCGGATCACGTGTTTCAAAAGCCGCGCCGTCTGGTGCGTTGAGAGCTGCGCCACCATGTCCTCTAGCACCTCTGCGACCGCGGAAAACCGGTCTGCGGTCTGGCAGATGTACGCCAAGCCGCTGTCGTCCAAAAGGATCTTCTGGATGATGAATATGGCCACTGTTTTCGAGAGTTCTGTGGAGGACTCCATGATTTTGAGGCAGAGCGGGATGATCTCCGTGGTGAGGAGAAACGCAATGACGTCAGGCGTGTCGTTTTTCACCAACGCCCCCACAACGCCCAACGAAGTGAGCCGGAGATACTCAAACTGGCGCGACCGCGACTCCGTGTTGAGAAACGGATAGAGGAAAAGCGGCAACTGCGCCTGGAGAAACAAGCCACGTGTCTCCGGATGCGACGCCACGCACTGGAGCAAGGCAAGTGCGTTGCACACCCTGTTTGAGGCCTGCGAGGAAAGCGCAGCCGGGGAAAGCAACGGATACACCGCAATGATCTCCATCAAAAGCGCAGTCATGACCCCGTAGGAGTGCCACAAGATAAGGGCCAAGTCGTCGAACTGCTCTCTTTTCTTGCCAAGTTCCAAGAGGGCCTGCTCCTTGTTGGGCCCGTAGGTGAGCTCTACGATCCACAGGTACACCTTGCGGTCCTCGAGGGACTGGCGGCCGTCGGGGCCGCCTGGAGGCGGGGTGCTGCCGTTTTTTGGGCCGCCTGCGGGGTTGCGCAGCCCTGCCTGCTGTGCTGCGTTCATTGTGGCCTGGAGCTGCTGGGGATTCACCTGCGAGGCCCCCGGGTCCATGCCTGGGTACGGCGCATACACGGGCGCATTTGCGCTGGAACCGGCGGGCCCGGCCTGCTGGGCAAAGACCGCATTGCGCACAGGGTCCATGTAGTGCTGCTGGTTGTACATGGCAGATGTGGAGGGGGAGTACCTGAATATGTCCGATGGAAAGGCGGAGGAGTACAAATGTAGGAAGATCGCACCACCAGGATATGTCCGATGGAGGAGCGGGGAAAAGGGATGCCGAACTACGAATACGGTTGTGTGTCTGCTAACCACGTAGATATCTCGCGGCGAATTGTGTTTAAATCGTGTATGTCTATGTGGTATTCTGATTTGATGGATACATATTTGGCTCCGTGTTTTTTTTTTTTGGCTACAGCCTAAAGGTAACGTACCCAGATACCATACGCTTGGGGCCATCTGACGCAGCACGTGACTTGCACAGGGTAACACCGCCATTGGGTGGCCCGACCGCGGCAGGACTGACATGCGCATAGTTGGCGGTGTCTGTCCCCTATTTCTAAATACCATTGAGACCCGTCTGTCACTAGCCCCTGGTTAGCACACCGCTACATTTTGATCGACTAAGAAAATCTGTCCAAGTCACTCAAAGGAGCTCTGTGAGTTTCGACCAGAATCACGTGTATAGTCATGTAAAAAAGAGCAGAAAAAAAATAAGGTCGTGCCCGGGTTCGAACCGGGGTTTGTGGAATCAGAATCCACCGTGTTAAACCTCTACACTACACAACCTAATTGTTGTTGTTGTGTTACGAGCCTGATTTAGGTTATACCCTAATCATGGATCGTTCGTAGTTCCTAAAAGCTGTGGGAATCGGGTAACTGACTCCCAAACTATCGACGTGTGGCCGATTATAC
>JAKTZD010000149.1:0-10746 GCA_030564765.1 Saccharomycopsis sp. NRRL Y-5750
TTGTTTTCTACATTATATTTAAGTTAGAATACATGAACCTTTGCTTATCAGAGAAGTATTAAGGTTCGGTTGTATTTAGCACGCATTAGTTACTAGATGCACATTGGAGACGCCATATCATATCGGTGGCCCGGTATGTGAATCACATGATAGAGTCACCGCCTAACAATTGTGAGAAAAAAAATGGGTTTTTCAATTGGCAAAAATTTAGTAAAAAGCCGCCTGGAGATCAAAATGTTTTGGGCGGGAAAAACTGGACCAAGTCACGCCGGGTGTATATATAGGTTAATATACCTTTTTTTGGGTTAGGATATATCAATGAGGCCTCTTCTTCAATTGACAAGCCTATATAGAGACATACAAAATAACCTGGGAACGGCTCTATCTTATAGAGAGAACATAGGTCTTGGTCTAAAACTGAGTGAGGCTAGTAAGTGATAGACAGCTGAATTAAGGAGATGTGTGTACAGTCGCAAGGACCAGTGATCCTCGAGAAGGCTCATAACCAAAGGGGTTTGGGGATATACTAGCCGAACTGTGATGAACAGATACAGTCCAATTCCAGCATGTACAAGATAATAGGTCTACGAACCGCTTTTACATTACAATATTACGATGTATTATGACAAAATTACGATTGTTTGGTATTTGTATTGAACCGTGCTGACGGTATGTGTTTTTCTCCGCATTCAATGTTAGCCACAAAAAAAAAAGAGAATTTTGGGAAAAAAGACTGGGAAAATTACAAACAACGATCCGTCAAAAGAGGCAAAAGAGGCAAAATTGACCTCTTGCGTAACGTATTTAAGGAGTATAGAAAGATATATTCTGCGTATATCATTATAATTGGCTTGCACTCAGCGATATTTTAGTGCGGATATCTGGTGATACAGACGTACACTCATATTCAAGCATAAATACTCTCAAAGTGAAACACTGTTTTCATAATGATGTCTGAAGATCAAGAATACGACCTTGAGTACGACAGCGACTGTTCGATCGAATTTTCTGACGATGATGAAGACATCCCATCAAATGAGTGCACTGACGGTACTGAATACAACTCCAAAACTGGTCGCTCTAAAAATGATGAATATAACAATGTACGTGTGGAAACAATTCAGTATTCAGACGAGTATCTGGAAGAGAAGTCCGTGCTTGTGAACTACCTGTATAAAAGCTATACCATTGTCCAGCTCTTGGAAAATGTATTGTTCAAGAAGGCGCACAACATGGCGTCCATACTTCAAGTATCCTTTGATCAGGCTTTGTTCCTTCTCATCCATTACAATTGGGATTCTGAGACTGTGGTGGAAAACTACTTAACGGGGTACGACGATCTAAAGGAGATTGGAATTCTCTCGAAGTTGCCCGAGGCCCGCGAGATCGTTCCTGCAAATCCAGGGTTTGAGTGCTCTATCTGTTGTGAGGAGTACCAGGAAGATTGTCCCTTCAATACATTCACGTTTTCCTGTGGGCATACTTTCTGTGTTGATTGCTGTAAAACATATATTGATGGCAAATTACCGGTGGGAAATTTGATACCTTGCCTTGATTATGACTGCCACCAGACTATTCAGTTAAGTGAGCTTGATGTTTTGTTTGAAGCCGAGTATAAAGACAAAGTCGGAATGATAAACACGAGCAACCCAGATGGAGGTGCGAAAAAACCAAAAAATAGATATAGAAATTATTACAAGACACAATTCGGCAAATATGTCGATGATATATCTGACGCAAGCAATCCTAGCTCGGGAGATGAGTATGAGAAGGATGAGAATAGTGATAGCGATATGCCAGACTTGGTGAGCATTCTTGACGAGAGGACCAGGAAGATGCTCATGTCATACACTGAGAATCAGATCAATCAAATTGACGACGCTGATTTCAGTGATAATGACGAGTTTGCAGAACTTGTCAAGGAAGACAATGATTCCAAATACCTCAAAAAATCGTTTGCCTTTTTGAAAGAGGTAGGGAAGAAATATGTTGAAAGTCACAAAACATTCTATTGGTGTCCCGCTCCGGACTGTAATACCACAGTCGAGTTCTGTGATGTTATTCCTTCAAAGGAAGCGTTGAGCACTCAAGTTACGAGGCTTCCTATTGTTGCGTGTGTCAAACACCATACTTTCTGCTTGAATTGCGGGTTAGAAAGTCATTATCCGGTCACATGCAAAGCAGCTCGAAAGTGGGTGGAAAAATGTTCCAATGAGTCAGAAACAACTACTTGGATCAATCTCTATACTAAGCCATGTCCCAAATGTTTTTCAGGAATAGAAAAAAACGGAGGTTGTAATCATATGACGTGTGGCAAGTGCGGGCATCAGTTTTGTTGGATTTGCTCGGGAATTTGGAGCCAGCATACTGACAATTATAGCTGTAATCGGTATGATGAGGAAGAACTGAAGAAAGTCAGAAAGACAGTCGAAGAGGGCAAAAAGTATCACGCTAAATACACACATTTCTTTGATCGGTTTCTGATACACGAAATTTCCATCAAACAGGACTTGAAAGTTTATGAGAAAATGTCTAAAAGGATTAGGCTATTGCAGAGCACCCAAGGAATAAGCTGGATAGACGCACAATTTCTAAAACAATCCATAATCAAACTATTGCAGACCAGAAACACTTTGAAATGGTCGTATGTCTTGGCCTTCTATCTTTCAGATCTAAGGAGCAATTCTAGCTTACTTTTCGAGAGATGTCAAGATGCGCTTAGCAATGCGGTGGAAAGTTTGTCTGAGCTTTTTGTGCTCAAAGACCCAAAAGTAATTGTCAGTAAGAAGCTCGAATTCATTCAAAGGGCTAGCATCTGCGTCAAACGTCAACTAGCACTTATCTCATGTGTCGATGAAGGACTATCTAATAAGTCGTTGAGACTATTATTCCCATCATAGGCCAACTTAAAAGCGCCAGCGAATGACAGCAAGCAACTGCTCGAAAGCTTTCGAAGCTAGCACGCCTTACTACATGGTGATAATCTTTTTAGTATAAAGTAAATATCAAAATTGAAGTTGGACACTATGCATTCAGCTACCTTAAAAGTAAGCAACTTCATCTGAAGCGTTCTTGGATTAGTCTGTCACCACCGACTTCCTCGTATTCCCTTTTACTGACCCACAATTGATGAAAAGTTCCCAAAGTTGACATGATACTACCACCAATCCAGTTTTGGTACTTGCGTTCACTTGCGTGACCGCTAGAATGTATTCTTATTTTCAATCCTGGATTTTGATCACTCAAGTCTTTATATATTCTGTCGTTCAACCCAGGTATCAAAGATAACGAGCCGGTGACAACAATATTATGAGCAAGTTGTTGCCTAAGATCGACATCGACATTCGTCAAGGTCTTGTTGACTAATGCTGATATTCCTGTACAGGAGCTTGGGATTTCTCTATTTTTGACACGATTTGTGCTTGCCAAACTAGCTGAGGAAGCTGCAGCCGCAGCTTCAGCCAAAATACCTGGGGCAGGAGTTGTTTCATTCTTTTTACCACGTTTTAATGGCACGTAGTTATTTTTTATCTCCAAATCCTCAAGATCTCCTGATTCTTCCATCCATTCAAAATCATTTGGAAAGTGATATTCTGGATGAGCTTTCCAATATTTTACGTAAGCCTCGGGTGAGAACAATGATTCCCCAATACTATAGCGCTCTCTTCCGAATTCAACTTGTAACCCATTTGGCAATTCAAAATAACGATTCTGATACTCGAATTTCTCTACCTGCTCCAAACTGGTTTCTGGAACCACTAGCAACGCCTCTTTCATTTCTGTCAACACTTTCTCCTTTTGCAATTCTTCAAAAGACTCTGTAAGATTGGGAGGTATCGTCGATCGTAACAGATATTCGGGTTGTGCTTCCACCCCTTCTTTGAATTGTTCTAAAGAGAATTTTCTGATAGCCTTGGACTGAACTTTGAAAGTGGGAATGATTTCGATTTTCCGCTGGGCAAATGCCGACAAAAGCTGAGAGTTGATAAATCTTCCAGCATAGTGAGTTTTCATACAGTTTGAGGACAAAGACATTGCGTCCACAACAGGCGTGACACTAACAATATCATGCCCAACATCAACAATAAGACAATTAGGTCTCCCGTGAGCAAAAGAGCAGCAAGATGCCGCCTTCGCCAAATAGAAGCCTGGCGCTTGAAAATCTTCCAAGAAAAGCTCAAGTGATTTCAACTTGTTCACTCTTGTGTTCCACACAGGTTCTGTCAAAAGCACAGGATGCTCTGTCACATCGACGTTCATATCCTTAAAAGCAACTTTGAAAAGCTCAGTGACTGCTTCCCAATCCTCTATAACCTCGTCTTTCACGATGGGGTTGATATGCGTATTCGATCTCGGATAATATATTGAGTCATCGCCATAATAGTAAGTCACGCGTTCCTTTCTTTGCGGGTCGTCGGTATTTGCCTGGTCCTCGACGTTGTCAACTTTGACACCTCGGAACGATGGGTACACATAACTGGGAGTATCGTCCCCAGATAGCCCCACTCTTGTAGTATATGACCCCGGATCTAAAACAATAGCTGAGACATCATCACCACCAAAGGTTTGAGGAGCGGCATTTGCATTTGACATCGACATATTGCTTTTGTGAAGATATGCTGCAAAAGTGTATAATTGACAAAAATACAATGATCAAGACGTCAACTTAGCAACAGAAATGAGTGAAAATTGAGAGTTGAATGTTGAGGAAAACACAAATAGCAGTGATTGTACAATATGCAGACTAACAACTCTTGGATACAGTCCCTTTGACTAGTAGTTGTCATTACATCGCAGATGCGCACTTCATGCTTCATTCTTTTTCTAGTTGTGATTTTTCAAAACCAGATCTCCAGGACGAAATTGAAAAAAAATATGAACGCGATTTTGACTGCTGTTTTTCCGGGTAGACGCTATAGCGTCTATAGGAGAAAATAATGTTAATGATAGCATAACTAATACATATATGTGTACATATATATATGTATTAGTATATGTATTGTACATTACCCTCACGCGTCTACAGATATACCTATAGCTTTTACGGGAATTACATTTCAAGGATACAATGCATAAAACAGTCCTTGAAAAACAGGTGAGTTATTCTTCCTTCAAAGATGAGGCTGACGTTGGGCTTTATAGGAACGAAAGGCCAGCAATTTATTCGCCTCTCATATGAAGAGATTCAAGAACGGTGCAACGGAAATATTACTTTACACGCAGTTTCTACAGTGACAAATTGAGCAGACAAAAAAGTCATAGCAATTGAACGCAGTATATAAAGTATCACCCAACACCGTCAATGTTCTTGCAACTATCTATTTTGATCAGAAAAGAATAAATCTTCAATTAAGTGTTTGAAACACTTTCAGAGCTTGACTCAAAATAAAATTATTTTCATCATGTAAAGTAGATAGTTGCAAAATCATTGAAAATGACGCTTGATAATATACCACAATGGAGGTAGACTCTTGGCAAGCGCTTTATTTCCAAGTATGAAAGCTTGATACATGCGACTGTATAAACTGTATAAACAAGTCAAAGCAGACAAGGAACAGAACAAGCTTGAAAAGGTTAGTTGAAAAAAAGCGTGGCACAAAAGTGAGCTCCATTGTGTTAACCGTCTCCGTTATAAAAGCGGAGACAGTCAATTGTAATAACTATGATCTAGACTAACATTATTCCGAAGAATACAAAGTCCATTGTCGAATCACATTCTATGACAGCCGAGCATATTACTACGCACTATGTCATAAGAACCCAACAAGACATTCCAACATCAGTCTAGAATTGAGGACCAGTTACCATGGAAAAAACAGCTTTGAACCACACCCCACTCTATAATTTCAAGGCCAACCAGCCAAGCACAAGGCAAATCTCCTAGGAGAGGCCCTAAAGGGGCAGCCAGGAGGCCTGTCGTGAGGTAGAGTAGCTGCATCCAAAAAAAAATGGTCGAAAATCCGACTTCGTATCGAAACGCCTGTTAATGAGACGCTAATCTCATTGCGATTTCCGCTTCGGTGACCGGAGACTTTCCCTAAAGCAATAGAATGTAAAGTAATAAAATCACTCCATTTGTTTGTAAGCTTCAAAGTACAATTCTTTTGGCCATGCAAAGATTTTTCCAAATATATTTGCAAACTAAAGAAGAAAAGAAGAAAAGAGAAACCGGCGTGCTTCAGTTTCATTTTATATTGCTTTTGCTCTCAGATTGAAAAAATAAGAAAACTACTTGAAAATTTTTCTCTGCCCAGTCACATGACTGCATCAAAAATTATTGTACCATATAGCCAGAAACGCACACTACCTGGCGGGGTGGTAGTATCACTTTGATCTAAATTTATCCACATAAATGAGAATATCTAGATGTTGTAGGAGAGCACGGCAGTTGGTACCTCCAAATAAACGGCGAAACTCGACTATAAATAACTACAAAAAGCTTAGTATTCAGAAAGAAAATCCACTGACAATAACAAAGATGTCGGCAGACTACTGGAACTCAACACAGCGTGCGGTTTGGCAGTTTACTCGAGAAGGTCTTATTGAGAGACGCAAGCAGCTAGAGGTCTTAGAAAACGACCTCTTCGCGGCAGGTTTATTGCCACAGCACACCAAGAGCATTAACTACACATACGATGTGCGAATTTTCATCCACGGGTTGATAGTGAAACTTGGCCGGAGACTTAATCTCCGGGCCGTTCCCATCTCTACTGCAGAGGTGTATCTCTCACGATTTCTCCTCAACGTATCAATCAAAGAAATCAATATCTATCTCCTAGTCACGACGTGTGTATATCTCGCATGCAAGGTTGAAGAGTGTCCTCAGCATATAAGGACGATAAGCAATGAGGCAAGAAATCTCTGGCCCGAATACGTGCCACATGACATGACGAAGATTGCGGAATTTGAATTCTACTTGATTGAAGAGATGGACAACTACTTGATCGTTCACAATCCCTACAGATCTTTGACTCAGATACGCGGTATTTTACAAATAACCAACTTCTCATCGGTAACTAGGTATCCGGGGGTAGGTCAAAGCGGGATTCAGGAAAGAAGTAAATATTCTCAATACGGTAGTACTGGTCATCCGAACAATAAATCCGGTCACTCTATAGGCAATTCAAGCTCTATCTCTAGCAGTATGAGGACTAGCGACGGTATTAAAGTCAAAACCATCGTGTCGCACGCCGGAGGTGGCGATAGCAAGACGTCAGGGGGTGACGAAAGCTATCTACGGTTGACAGACTCTGAATTACAATTATGCTGGTCAATAATCAATGATTCATATGTCACAGACCTTTGTTTGCTATTTCCGCCACACATCATCGCCATCACTGCAATTTACATGACAATGATTCTCAAAAACTCCAGCACTTCTCTGTCCTCTTCGTCCGTATCCACGGGTAATTCAAATGGAGGGGGTGCTAATAGTGGCGGGGATTCCGGTCACCATTCTAGCTTCTCGTCAAGTTTTTTTGGCAAGAATTTATCCGGGCTCGACGTGACCGAAATGATCCAGGACGAACGGATAAACATTTTGACCAGCTTCATGGGGATCTCAAACATTGACTTGAACGAGATCATTGAATCTATCCAGGAGATCATTACATTATACGAGATATGGGAGGGCTACGACGAGGGATCCACGAGGAAGAAAATCCTGAAGCTTTTCGACGACAGATAGAAGTTTTTGGGTACGCGTTTCCTTAATTTTTATGTATGTGTACGTATATATTCCCGGTTATTATTCAGCTTTTCAATATATAAAAGGGTGTTTCTATAACATTCTCAGTAGTTTTCGAAGCCAACGGTTTCGAGTTTCTCAGCCTTCTCCAAGACCAGCTCTTCCATGCTCAAAAGATACTCTTGCATGGCTTTGTGATACTTGTTGTCATATGCACCTAGAATTCTGATTGCCAACAAAGCGGCATTGGTACTGTTGTTGATAGCAACGGTGGCCACAGGAATGCCCCTAGGCATTTGAACGATGGAGTGCAAAGAGTCCACCCCACCAAGGTTGGATCCTCTGACTGGAACACCAATCACAGGCAACGGAGTCATTGCGGCAACCATCCCTGGAAGATGGGCGGCACCACCAGCACCAGCAATAATGGCCTTGACGCCTCTTTGAGAGGCCTCGATGGCAAATTTTGACATTCTGTGAGGAGTTCTATGAGCAGAGACAATCGTCACCTCGAAGGGCACTCCAAACTCCTTCAATATCTTGCACCCTGCGCTCATCACAGGCAAATCGGAGTCAGATCCCATGATCACGCTGACCAAAGGTTTGCTGGAAGTCCCGGCAATATCAGCTGATTCCTTTGCCTCGCCAATGAGCGACTTGCGAACAGTATTGCCCAAAATGTAGTCGAGTTTACGCTGGCACTCATCCATGGAGCTGGCAACGATATTGATGTGTCCGACCTTTCTTTTGGGTCTGGTTGACTTTCCGTACAAGTAGACGTTGGCGCCAGGTGTTTCAAGGGCTCTTCTGCAGTATTCAAGCTCCCCGTTAGGCTTTTCGGTTCCCAAGACATTCAACATGATCGAGTGGGTGTCTGCAGTTGCAAAGGACGAAAAATCCTTAGGCAAAGGCAAGCCGGTAATGGCTCTGATATGAGCCTCGAATTGAGATGTCACACAGGCGTTTATTGTGTAATGCCCCGAATTGTGTGGTCTAGGTGCGATTTCGTTGATCATCAACTCACCGTCGCTCAAAAGGAACATTTCAACTCCGAAAATACCCGCACCAGGGAAGGATTTGACTGCGCTTTTGGCCAAAAGAGAGGCCTTTAGTTGAACAGAGTCAGCCACCCTAGCTGGGGCGTAGACAATATGACAGATGTTGTCTGTGTGGATGGTCTCTACGGTTGGGTAGGCGAAAACCTCGCCGCTGATTGATCTGACCACCATGACAGCAAGTTCCTTGGTGAACGGAACAAATTTCTCAGCGTAGAGTGAGGCGTCTTTCAATGCCTCAAAAGCCTCCGAGACCTGCGATTCGCTCTTGACCACGAAGTTTCCTCTTCCATCGTAGGCGTTGTTTCTGGCCTTCAAAAGGAAAGGGTAGCCGAAGACAGCACCGGCCTTTTTGATGCCCTGTTCGGAGGTTTCAACAGGGACGGACCGAGCCACAGAAACCCCGTGTTTGATGAGATGCTCCTTTTGGATGTACTTGTCTTGGATGAGCTTGATGGTCTCTGGGGCAGGGTAGACCTCGATCTCCGGGATTCTTTCCTGCAACTGCTTCAAGAAGTCGGCATCGACGTGCTCAATTTCGACGGTGAGGACGTCCGCTTTCTTTGCGAGCTTCTCGATGTCGTCCTTGTTCTTGAACGAGCCGTTGATGTGTTCCTGGAAGGCATTGAGCTTCTTGGCAGGAGAACCTTCTGCGTCGAGAATGACGGTCTTTACGTTGAGTCTGTTAGCCGCTTCGACAAGCATAAGGCCGAGCTGACCGCCGCCGAGAATACCAACAACTTTGTCGTCCATTGTGATGTGTTATATGTGGGAGAGAGGAGTAGGGCGTAGTACGGGGATATGAAGGGTTGCGGTTATGAGTAGTATACGAGGATGACTCTAAAAATTTTTTCGCGAAATTATATTTTCGATCGCTCCTCGAAGGGAGATTGAACGGGAAAAAAAGATCTCGGGTGGTCTTGCAGCTTTTGATATCGATGACTGACTATGACACTTGTGGGATGGAGACGCCTATGATTTTTCTGTACGGAATACGTGAATAATGATGTCTATTTGTACAAACGATGGATAAGATATACAGCTCTAAACTTCTAATGAAAGCTAAATCAAAGAAAACACAATTGTAAAAGCAGAAGACATTGCAACAGCGCTGTAGACCGCCAGCCGTTATCTGGAGTTAAAAGTTGATGGAATCGCCGTCGCCCGGCAAGTCGCCCGGCAAGTCCGCCATGTTGTTGTCGTTCAAGTTGATGGACAGCCCCATATCCAAGGATCCCTGCAAGTTGTCAGGCAAATTGCCCGGCAAGGCATGGTCCACAAGAGGATTTCCCGGCATCCCCAGCTCCTGCATGGCTTGCTGCAAAGCATCCACCAGCAAGGCGTTCTGGGAAATAGACTCTCCCGGCAACGAGGGGTTCAAGCCGGCGTTCAAGCCCGCGCCGGGCAAATTGGAGTCCGGCAACCCGTTCATGATGCCGGCGTCGGCCATCAGTTTTGCGACGAAGTTGCCAAACACGCTGCCCGCCAGCGCAGGCGTTTCGCCTGCGCGGCTGCCTTCCGCGGCGCTCTGTTTGTCCTCCTCGCGGATCTTGTCGTACTCCTCGTGGGCGATCCGCTCGAGCTTCTCCGCGTCCAAGTACACAATGGACCCCTCCTGGTTGTACGTCTTGGCGTTGCGGAACATCAAGTCGAGGTCGTGCATGAACTGCTCCATCTTGAAGTAGCTGAACGCCGCAATCTTCTTCTTGATCTCCTTGAGCGAGATCGGGTCCTTGATGACCACGTAGTAGTCCGCATACAACCGCTTGGACGGCTTCTCCTTGAAGAGCTCCGAGAGATACCGCGGCTCCTCGTAGCCGTCCGGGATCTCCTTGTAGTCCACGACCCGCGCGTACACGCGGCGCATGTGCAGCTGCAACTGCGCGCGCTGCGCCGCCGTCAAGTCGACAAACTCCTCGCGGCGGTCCGCGCTGAGCACCGCGCCGGACTTGCCGATAAGTTTGGTAAGTTCAACGTGATGATAGTCATGGGGATATTCACAGT